>APFE030709843.1:80824-122424 GCA_000404065.3 Pinus taeda
CCTATAATACTAGTGATTATCCCATTACTATTGTAGTTGTACCCCTTATTAATATTGTTGTGCCCCTATTGCCCCAATATTGTTATTACTGTGCCCCATAGAATCCCTCTATTGTTATTTTTGTGGCTTTATATTATTATTGTTAGGTCGGCTGGGTTATATTGTGACTCCTTAGACTCCTATATTAGAAAGGAGGTTTTGTCATTTGAATCATCCAAGAATTGTTCATTTATGTAATGTAAAGGAGGTTGCCCCCCTCGAAGAGGCTGAATTTTAAGGCATTGATCTATCTTTTCTATCTTTTTCTTGAGCTGGTTTCATAACAGAATCTAAGCCACCCCACTTGTTGCAACTATTCTCGTACTCTTGGGTATGCTTGAAGAAATTTGATTATGTTTGGTTCAAACCAAACGATGATACCCATGGTGAAGAGAAGTCTTGGTTTTCGCCTATTTTCTGTTGATAGAGGTGATGGAAGGTCGATACAAAGGAAATGAGAAAATTTTAATGGTGAGGGTTTTAGAATAGAGAGAAATGGGATGAGGTGGAGTAAAATGATAGCGGAGTAAGGTGTGAGTATTTTCTTTATGATAGGACTATTTTTTTCGTATAATTACCCATGATTTCTAGATCCAATTTCATAGGATTTATGGGATGTATTTGATTTTGAGCAGATTTGATGTGACTGACTGAGTAATGATGATGGAATGGGGTATAACGGTTATGATAATGAGCATGATTTTTGGAAGTGTTATAAGTTCTTCTAATAATTCAATATTTTCGTTAATAAAATCATCCCATGCATTAAAACCTAAAACTGTTATATGAAAGATAATTCAACATCCTACATACCTTTGCTTGTGGATTCTTTTGATATTCCTTTGTTGTGGATGTTCTGATGTTGATGTAGATGTAGATTTCTGACTTGGATGCATAATTGAAAATCAGTTGTAGAATGATATAACGTTTTTTGTTGCTTATTATTTCTTGAAATATGTTATTCAATAAGGAAAAGACTCTTTCTTATTGTTTCTACTTTGGTTATCAGTGAAGAAAACTAGTCTTCAAAAGTATTGTTTATCACCTGAAATTTATTAGAAAAAGAAGGACAAAAAGAAATAGGGACAAGAGAAGGGAATTAATTATGAAAATCTAAACTACCAAGAACCCTTTGTATTCAATTAATATTCTATGTATTAGTATGCCACCATTGTTGGTTTTCGTACTTATACAATTTTTTGTTTTGTTTATATATATATATATATTATATATATAATATATATATATATATATATATATATATATATAAATTACAATGAAGTTGGAGAATGAAGAGAATAATCTCCTTTCTTGACCAACATAAATCTGGATTTTTCTTGCAAATATTTGACAAAATCTTCCTTTGTTAGTGGTTTATGATAAAATATTAATATATGACCATTAATAAGGAAGGTAACGTGTTCATCATCAATGGTTTTGATCTTAACTACTCCATTTTCATAAACAATATCTATCTCATAAGTACCAAGCCAATGATTTTGAAAATTTCCTTGAAAATATTTGAATTTGGAATAAAAAAGAAGAGCTCAGTCACTTGGCTTGAACTTCTTAGTCTTGATAAATTTGTCATTCCATATTGTTCTTTTTTGTTGAATTATGTTGGCTCTTTGGATAGAATCTTGTTGGATCTCATCTATCTCATTGAATTGTGCTAGTCTTTGTTTTTTAGCTTGTGATAGATTAACGCCCAATTTAGCAGTTATTCTGAAGGGATCCACTTAGAATTCAATAGGAAGAAAAACTTGCTTCCCATAGATAAGATCATAAGGAGTATGTCCAATTATGTTGCTCTGTGTGGTCTAATATGCCCATAGTACTTCTTGAAGCTTTTTTTCCCAATCCTTCCTGTGAAAATTGCATTGACTCTTGGATCGACTCTTGTCATTGAGTGCATTGAAACCTAGCATGGAAACCTGGATGTAGTACTAGCATATAGTGATTGACACCTGGCATGGAGTACCAGCATTGACGCCTGTATCGACTAGCGGCACGGACTATGAACCTGTATCAACTAGCGACTATCGGCAATGAGTTTCAAGCAATTCCTAGCGCCTATTGGCTAACCCTATGACAATGACTACCACCTACTTGCTGGCAACGACAACCACCTTCCTGTCAATGAGACTATCTATGGGCAACTGGCTATCGGAAATGAGAACTGACTATTCTTGGTTAGAATTGTTTCTAGTACTTTGTTCATGGATTACACTTGTCCATTGTCTTGTGGATGATATAGAGTAGACTTTTGATGCTTGATTTTATATTTCTCTATGATATTTTGGACCAACTTGGATGTGAATTGAGTACCTTGATTTGTTATAATTTCTCTAGGAACACCAAAACAAGTAAATATATCCTCAAAAAGAAATGTAACTATAAAATTTTCAGTTGCAAATAAAATAGGTTTAGCTTCTACCCATTTTGTAACATAATCTGTGGAAAAAGGTATGTACATTTTCTTTTAAGATGGAGGATTTATTGGTACAACAAAATCTAGAGCCCATTTTTCAAAAGGCTCTACACGTACCTGTGGTTGTAGAAGCATTTCATCTGATGGCATAGGTTTTCCCATTCTTTGACAACTATCACAACCTTTGACATATTATTTGGTATATTTTAAAATATATGGCCAATAATATCCCAAAAGAAGGATCCAGGAAGCAGTTTTTTTTTCAGCAAAGTGTCCTCCACGTGGCTCATCATGACAAGCTTTCAAAATCTCAGGTACTTCATCTTCTCAAAGAAACTTTGGATGAACAAATCAGGTTGAGTCTTGTAAAATTCTCCATCTATCCAATTTAAGGTGCATTGATTGTGACAACATTCTATTTTTCTCTAGCTAATGATTGTGGTGGTAATTTTTTGGTCGCTAAATAATTGGCAATATCTACAAACCAAGATGTTTTATTATATACAACAAAAAGGTACTCACCAGGAAAATTATATTTTACAAGAACATCATCATTATTATTCTACATTCTAGAAAGAAAATGAACAACTGTATTTTATTTTCCTGGTCTATCAAGAATAGTAATTTTGAATAATTGTAATAATAACATCCATCTTGTAATTCTACCATTAGTAATTGGCTTGTTCATTAGATATCTAATGGCAGAATGATCTGTATGAATAAAAGTTTCATAACCAGTGATGTAATAACAAAACTTATTAATGCCATGTATAACAACTAAAAAATCCTTTTCTATTACAGTATAATTTAACTATGTTGGAGTCAAATTTTTTCTTGTATAATAGATAGCATAAGGAATTAAATATTTTTGTCCCGACACAACTCCTAAAAATGTATTTGAAGCATTAATAAAAATATGGAAAGGGAGAGACTTATTAGGTCCTCTAAAAATTGGTGCTTCAATAACATTTTGTTTCAATGTCTGATCCAGGTGGATGTTGGTGGCCACCCACCTATTCCACTTGGACCCCCACCATTGTCTCTTTCAATTTTCAGTTTCCTTAATTAGAGCACAATTTACTATTTTTGGCAAGTTTTCGGGTCCTGAACTTCCAAAGTCATTTTGAGGCCCTAAATGACATTTTTTTAGAAAATTGGGGCTAACAAATGACATCGACCAGTGTTGGTCAGTCCGAAGTTGTAATCCTCAAATAGATATTTCTAATGAGGTATTGTGCGCACCAAACGGAGATTGTATGCAAAAGTTACGACCCCGGGAAGTTGATGTACCAATTTACCCATCTAGGGTCCATAGTTTTGACGCTTCGTCTCCTAGGGTTAGGTTTTTGGATGCTTAGGGTTTTCCATTGTTTCTCAATAATAAATAGGCCTTCCAGCCTCATTGTAACACAATTCAAAGGCAAGCAGCCACCACATCTCTTCTCAGAGATAAGCTACCATCGCCCAAAATAATTTTATTTCCATTCTATTTGTAAGCATATTTTAGTATTTGATATTAATGAAATGAAGTGTTATTTCTACTGCATCTCTATATTTATGGTTATATCTATAATTTTTTTCTTTCTTGTTTAAGATCGGATCAGTGGTATCAAAGCGGTATGCTCTTTCTCTATTTTTCTTTGCATGTCCCAAACGAGGTCGGGATATAAGGAGTTAGGGCTCAAACTAGTCGATCCTTTGCAAGCCTAGCCTCACAAATCCTAACGACCTCCCATGGTGGAAGAGAAGAAAGACGAGGGGGTAGAAGATCCTTTCAAAATATTTCTTGAAGAAGCCCTCGAGTGATATAGGAACATGATGAAGGAAAACTTTTCCTAGATCCTTTAGCGGCTACCCAAGAGTGACACATCTACTTCTAGTAGCTACTCTGGAAGTGCCACACCCTTTAAGGTACAAGTTAACTTTGACATCCCCATATTTGAGGGTTAGATAGATGTGGATGTCTTAGATAAATGGTTAAATTTGCTAGAAGGCTATTTTTCTATTCATGATTTTTCTAGTCGGGAAATGATTTCTTTTGCACTTCTCAAAGTTTCCCCCCAAGTCAAGGACTAGTGGGAAACCTACTGTGAGTAGAAGGACAAGAGGGATCCCTCACTGTTTTCAGCCACACCCACTTGGAATTTGTTTTGGGATGCCATTAAGGAACAATACTACCCTGTCGTGAGCTATGAGGATAAATACATAAAGTGGACCATATTGCGGTAGGGAAGGGACCAAGATGTGCTAGAGCTTACCAATATTTTTCATACCCTTCGCACGAAGTTGGGTATCAAGGATTCTGAGTGGAATTTAGTACTCAAATACTGTGACTGCCTACACAGGTACATCCAAGATGAGATGGAGTACCTGGACATCTCCTTACTCGAAACGGTGTATCAATACTCTATGAAGATCGAGCAGAAGTTCAAACAAAATAAGTGAGACTTTGGATCTGTGAATCCAAATCAAGGGAAAGATGCCCCCAAACCAAAGAACAAAGGATAAATCCAAGGCAAGGTGACCCAAGAAAACTCGTTGAATTCACAATAAAAGAACAACACCACGAATTCAAAGACGGGCAAAAGAAAGTGGTGTGAGTTCCATAAGAGCCCCACTCACAACACAAGTGAGTGACGGGCCAAGTTGTCATTGGTGGCTGAACTAAAGACTTCATATGCATGTTCTGACGCTGAGTCAGAACTTGACAAGAGGAATGATAAAGGCAATTAGATTATTGATGTCAAGCCCAACGCCATTGTTGCCACCACTAAGATCCAGAAGAATGAGCCCGAAAATCTAGAGGAGGGGGAGCGTATCTTCCACTCACAGATGTGGGTGAAGGGTTCATTGTTGTAATTCATTATTGACAGTGGGAGCCAAAATAAAATCATTTCAGTAGAGGTCATGAAGCGACTGGGCCTACTGACCACACCACACCTGAAGTTGTACAACATTGGGTGGCTTCACCAGGGGCGGGACCTTGGATTCAGCCAGTAGTGTCACCTTCCCTACAACATCAAGCCCTTCACGAATGAAGCATTGTGTGATGTTTCTCCTCTTGAAGTTTGTGATGTATTATTTTGAAAACCATATGTGTGGAAGGAAAATTTTGTATATGAGTTGATACCTCTCTCTTTTATTTTTTCTTTGGGTAATAATGTTGGCATTATGACTCAGATTTGGCGCTATGGCACAGGTGTTTTCCTTGATGGCAACTCACTCAGATGACAGATCTCAATTCAGGCTCACAGAATGAAGAAAGAGAGGCATACACAGGTTCTCATTAACCAAGCTGCGTGTACACGCGGGTTCATAGACCAAAAGACACGTATGGCATACACATGCACTTTCACGAAAGGAAAGGCGCGTACATGATGGAAAACTTGGTTTTGATCCATGGTATTTGGTCCATGGTATTTTGAACCATGGTATTGGACCAAGATGTCTTGTCCGACGTGTTGACCCCAGGTATTTGGTCCAAGGTATTGGTTCAAAGTGGTTTTGGACCATGGTATTGAGTAAGGCCTAAGACTATAAAAGGAGGAGAAGATCATTAGGCAAAAGCACTCATGAATTGAATTTCTAATGAAGAGAAAGATCTAGAATATGGTTGATTGGGTTATGGTGCACAGTGAGATCTTAATCAAGGATGAACCTGAGTGCGTGATGAAGGATAAGTTCTATTGATGGGTCAAGATCTTAAGGCTTGAAGAGAAGTATCTTTGTGTGGTTTTAATCTTTTATCTGAATAATTGGCACATGCCGTAATCTGTAAATATGATGATCTGGGTATAACTGATGTATGAATAATTGTAAAGGTTAAAATCATCATTTACAGATATGTACGTAGGTTCATTATAGAAAATGTGCATATACACGCTGGTTCGGCATTTCAAAAGTGCGTAATATACATAGGTCTGCCTTGATACAAGTGTGTATGCACGCAAATTCATCACATTGAAGTAGCGTACACCTCATAAAAATATGCTTTAGCTACATTTGATTGCTGCTACAGTGTTCTGGGTTCTGGCTTGGGTTCTGGTTACTGTTACTGTGTTCTGGTTACAACATTCAGAGAAGTGATTGTTTGATTCAGTTTTGGTTGGTACAAAGGAGATTGGTTGATGCAAACATATTTGACATTTGATTGATATATTGATGGATCCAATTTGAAAATTTATGAAACGTGGTCCCTAGAAGAAAAGAGAAGGTTGTAGCCTTCTGTAGGTCAACACCTACGTACTAGTACATCTGCTAGTACAAGAGATAAGGGGTTGTAGCTCTCTTCTAGGAGAAGCTGGAAAACAAGAGAAGGTTGTAGCCTTCTACAAGTAGAAGTCTGCATATTGGTGTAAGACTGCACCAGTACAAAATATTGTAAAAAGAAGTTTCTTATTAAAATAAAGATAGAGACGATTGTAGCATGTAGAATTAACTAAATTATAAGTTTACAGGGTATACACTAGTTTCCTTATATGCAGTTGCATATACACGCAAGTTTCATTAACTGAAGTAGCGTATATGAATTAGAATATGGAAATGAAATATTATTGACTTGCTAATACTGATTCACCCCCCTCTTAGTATTATTTCCAACAATTGGTATCAGAGCAGGTCCTTCAAAAGAAGCTTGATCGCTTGAAGGAAGATCTATTATCATGAGTAACTACGAAAGAGAGGCATCCATTAGACCACCGATCTTTGATGGGAGAAACTTTGTTTATTGGAAGGTAAGAACCACAACCTAATTTCAATCTCTTGGAACAGATGTTTGGGAAATCGTGGAAGGAGGATATACATTTCCATCAGCAATACCTACAGATACGACAGGTAAGAAGCAGTATGAAACCAATGCCAAGGTCATCAATACATTATTCGGGATTCTGTCACAATCAGAATTTGTCAAGGTTATGCAGCTGAAAACTGCCAAAGAAATATGGGACAAGATCATTCTAAGCTATGAAGGAGACGATCAGGTAAAACGTGCAAAACTACAATCTCTTAGAATTCAATATGAAACTCTCAAAATGTGCAATGATGAAAGTATAGCTAATTACTTCCTACATATATATGAGATTGTTAAACGCATGAAAAACTTGGGTGAAGAGATAAAAGAAGTTACTTTAGTTGAAAAGGTTTTAAGATCCTTGTCTACTAAGTTTGAATCAAAAGTTTCTGCTATAGAAGAAAAGCAGGGCCTTCAGAGTCTTACTATGACATGGCTGCACAAAATCTTAACTGCTTTCGAAATGAGAAAAGGAGGCCCATTAGATATGAGAGAAGTCACATTCAAAGCTTCAGGAAGATAAGAACTCAATGAATCAGGACATATTTCAGAAGGAGAGGAAGAAGCAAACTTCGTCAAGAACCTTCAACAGGGTTCTGGAAGATTCAGAGGTAAACTACCTTTCAAATGTTTTTCTTGTGGAAGAGTCAGTCATTATGTTGCCAAATGTCCTAAAAAGGACAAGCTTGATAAAGGTAAGGAATCAACAAAATGGAATAGAAAACAAAGTGTAAGTAAGAAGAGCTACTATACACATGAAGATAGCGATGGTTTATCAAATAGTGATGAAGATGAAAATAGTAATGATTATACACTTCTGATGGCTTTTGAAGATGAAGATTTCTTGGATGCTTTAGATGAAGATGGTATTTATGAAGAAATATATAAACTTAAAATTTGTTTAGAAGAAAAGATAATGATTATAGATACTCTGAAATTCCAACTTGCTGAAAGGGAAAAACACAATGAAAAATTAGAATGTGAAATTGTGGGTCTAAGAAAGGATATTGAGAAAAAGAAATCTCTCAATCTTAGATTTACTAAAGGATCAGAGACACTAAATGAAATTATCAAAGCGCAGCGTTCTCCTCTGATAAAGACAGGTCTGGGATATACTGAAGAAACATAGAAACTGTCCACCTCCACTAAAAGCTATCTTGATGCAGTAAAGCGCAGTGAACAGTTTGACAATTGTCAGCAAAGGCATAAAGCAGATCACCAAGTAAATCGGGGTCAATCTACTTCAAGGATGAACAAAAGCTACAACCAACCTTAGGTAAATCATACTCAGTTTGCTTCAAGAACGAATGTCAATGGAAGTAGGTTCGATAATCGCAGGAATTTCTTTAATGGCCAATGCTTTTCATGTCATAACTTTGGACAAAAAGTTGCTCAATGTGTTGCTTACAAGACCATCATGACTAGAGAAGCACGAAATCAAAAGAATGTGACAGGGATCATGGAAAGGACCTACAATAACTTTTCACTTCTTGAAAATGAAATAGAATGCTCTATCTGTAACAAATTTGGTCATGAAGATTCTGAATGTAGGAGTAAATTTCGGCAAACATCTCAGAAGGAGCAAACTTCATGGGTCCCAAAACTTGGAGAAAGAAATAATTGCAACCAGAAAGAAGTGGTATAGCTTAATACGCAAAAGGACAAGAAAATCAGTGGTCCATCGACAACAGATGCTCAAAACACATGACAGGTGATAAAGAAAAACTTCAGTCATATAATGCCTTAAAAAAGGAAAAGAAGGTCTCATTTGGAAATGACACTCATGCTGTCATAAAAGGTAAAGGTTTTGTTCTCTTAAAAGAAAAGGTTAAAGTTGGGAATTTTATGTATGTTGATGGTCTAAAGCATAATCTATTGAGTGTTAGTCAAATGTGCGATCAAGGAAATGACATGGTATTTCAATCAAATGGATGTGTTGTTCGTGAGCTTGATACAAGAGAAACAGTGATCAAAGGAATAAGAACTCAAAATAACCTATACATACTCAAGGGAGGACAACAACAATGCTACCTAAGCAAAAGTGATGAACACTGGTTATGGCACAGAAGATTGGGGCATCTAAGCTTCTCTCAAATAAGAAAAGCATGCAAATACCAGGCTATTCATGATCTTCCTGATATCAGCATTCCAGAAAACACAATATGCAAATCATGTCAATTTGGTAAGCAAACCAGAGCTTATTTTCCTGAAAAGGAAGGATCAGCTAGTAAGCCTCTTGAACTTGTTCACACTGATTTATGTGGTCTATCAAGGAAAAAGTCACCTCGTGGAGAAGAATACTTTATATTGTTCATTGACGACTTTTCTAGAATGTGTTGGATAGGACTTCTCAAGCATAAAGATGAAGCATTTGAAAAATTCAAAGCCTTCAAAGCATTGGTTGAAAATGAATCAAATCGCAAAATCAAATGCCTCGGGTCTGATCGAGGAGGGGAATTTACCGCAGATGAATTCTTTGACTTTTGTGAAGAACACAGAATAAAAAGGGAATTCTCTACCGCAAGGACTCTTCAGCAAAATGGAGTGGTAGAAAGGATGAACACAACTATTCAAAAAATGGCTCATGCCATGCTAGATGAGTCTAGAACTCCTACAACCTTCTGGGGTGAAGTTGCATTTGCTGCCATCACTATTCTCAACAAAACAACCGTTCGAGTAAACAACACTCAAACTCCACATGAACTTTGGTATGGTAATACTCCTACTGTGAAATACTTCAAAGTTTTTGGAAGAAAATGTTAGATCAAAAGGACTGATGAAAATTTTGGCAAGTTTGAACCTAGAGAAGATGAAGGCATTCTCCTTGGTTACTCTTCTTGAAGTAAAGGATATAAGTGTTATAATAAAAGACTAGGGAAAATTGTTGAAAGTATTGATGTTGTGGTTGATGAAGCAAGCAAAAATCCAAAGCAGTTAAAAACCAAAGATTATGAATAAGATGAGGATTATCCTTCCACATCAAATCAGACTAATTCAGAAGAAGAAACCAATGAAGCACCAGAAGAATAGATAATGATAGAAGAAAAGACTCCATCCAGGTATGTTCAGAAAAATCATCTAGAGACTCAAATTTTGGGACAGAAAGAGGCAGGGGTGCAGACAAGAAGAACTATTATAGAAGATTCAAGCTATCTAGCATTGCTTTCCACCATCGAACCTCAAAATGTACATGAAGAATGCAAAGATGAATGTTGGGTCAAGGCCATGAATGAAGAGCTTGAGCAAATTGAAAAGAATAATACTTGGGAATTAGTTCCTAGACCTCATGATAAGAATATCATTAGAACCAAATGGATATTCAAAAACAAGCTGAATGAAAATGGAGAAGTTATTAGAAACAAGGCTAGACTTGTTTGTAAAGGATATGCTCAACAAGAAGGTATAGATTTTGAAGAAACTTTTGCACCTCTTGCTAGACTTGAAGCCATAAGAATGTTCCTTGCTCTTTCTAGCTTTCAGAACTTCAAAGTATACCAAATGGATGTAAAATCTGCCTCTCTTAATGGAGACTTAGAAGAAGAAGTATATATTGAGAAACCAGATGGATTCATCCTTAGAAATGATCCAAAACTTGTATGTAGAATCAGAAAATCTCTCTATGGTCTAAAACAACCTCCAAAGGCCTAGTATCACCGTCTCGAAAAATACCTCCATCAACAAGGCTTTTCAAAAGGATCAGTTGATAGCAAATTATATACAAATATTGACAATGATAAATTGCTAATACTTGTTGTGTATGTTGATGATATTATTGTTGGTAGTAATGAAGAAGCCATGAGTCAAAACTTTCCTTTGGTAATGCAGAAAGAATTTGAAATGTCCCTACTTGGTGAGCTCACATATTTTCTTGGTTTACAAGTTCAACAAAATAAAGATGGTATCTTTCTATCACAAACCAAGTACCTCAAGCAGATCTTGAAAAAATATGGCATGGAAGAATCTAAACCAGTATGTAACCCTATGGTAACAGGATGCAGTCTCAGCTCAAATGATGAATCAACAGCAGTAATGATAAGAGAGTCGTTAATATCTCATCTATAATGCTCACTCTTGAATAAATTAATAGCCTTAGCAAAGGATTGGGATTCACGGTCTCTCCCAAGAACATTCCATTTGAAAGCATCATATGCAACATTGAGAATGGGACTCAGGGCCTTTCATTAAATAATAAGGAGATATTAAGCCAGGAATGTTCCTTAGTTATGTTGAAATCTAAGCGGCCAAAAAGTAATTTAAATAAAGAGGGACGGGATGCTCTTAGATCTCTCCGTAATAATGATAAGATAGTTGTACTTAAGGCTGATAAAGGAGGGCCCACTGTTGTGTTAAATAAGGAAGATTACATTCATAAGATGAATGAGCATTTAAATTGTGGGAGTTATAGAAGAATCAAATCCAACCCTATTCCTAAGGTGATAAAATAGGTCAAGAAAGCCATCATGGAAACAAACCTTGAAGATAAAATAAGAAAGAAGCTGATTCCATCCTATGAGGTTAGACCTAGAATCTATGAATTACCAAAAATTCATAAGGAAGGGGTCCCTCTTAGACCAATAGTTAACACCATTGGTTCCCCTACCTATGAATTAACTAAGTATGTAGCTAAGATCCTAAAACCTCTAGTTGGTAACACAGACTCTTTTATAAAAGCCTCAAATGATTTTGTAAAACTTATTAGGAATGAAAGGGTGGATAAGGATGATATTCTAGTAAGTTTTGACGTGGTTTCTTTGTTTACAAAGATTCCTCTAGATGAAGTTGTTCATGTTATAAAGATAGCCACCAATCTTGAAACAGCGAAACTTGCAGAAATTTGTTTACGGTCCACTTTTTTCAGCTTTCAAGACCACTATTATGAACAAATACCAGGAGTCGCCATGGGTTCTCTGCTATCACCTATTGTCTCCAACTTATACATGGAGTACTTTGAAAGAAAATCCCTTGACTCACACCCTTTGAAACCAGCTTGGTGGAAAAGATTTGTTGATGACACAAACTTAAAATGGACTCATGGCAAGGCTGAACTAGAGAAGTGTTTCAATCATCTTAACTCTATATCTTCCGAAATCAAGTTTAATATGGAGCTTGAAGAGAACGATAAAAATCCCCTTTCTAGATGTACTGATCAGCAGAAAAGAGGATGGTACTTTGGGACACCAGGTCTATAGGAAGAAAACACATACTGATAGCTATCTTCATGCTGAGTCATACCATCATCCATCCCAAAAATCTGGCGTCTTAAACACTCTAGCTGTTAGGGCTCTTAGGATTTCTGACCCTGATCACCTAAATGAAGATATTGAACACTTAATTATTCAAATTTAATTACTTAATTAATTAAATTTAATTAGATTAATTAAATCAAATTTAATTAGATTAATTAATCAAAATTAATAATTTAATTTTATTTATATTTAATTATATTAATTTTTAATTTATTCTAATTAAAAAATAAAAATTAAATAAATTAGTGCGTTTAATTTAACTAAAATTATTTAATATACAAAGATAAACATTTGTTAATAAATAAAT
The DNA here is from genome assembly GCA_000404065.3 of Pinus taeda. Lineage (NCBI taxonomy): Eukaryota > Viridiplantae > Streptophyta > Pinopsida > Pinales > Pinaceae > Pinus > Pinus taeda. The sequence goes on from APFE030709843.1 coordinate 93,637, forward strand.
AATAAAATAAAGGATTATAATTAATTAAATAATTAATTAATATTAATTAATTAATTGATTGATTAATTAGAAAATTAGCGCTAATAAGATTAACTATGAGAAGAAAATGTATAACATAAATTAAATAAAAATTAACAATAGAAGAATTAAATTAATTAATTAATCAATAAAATTTAATTTATTAATTAAATAATAAACAATAGAAGAATTATAAATAATAAATTAAACTTATTTATGAATTAATATTTGGTTCTAGGTAAAACAATGGGAATAATTAAAGCTAAATAAATAATTAATTAAAAAAAATTAACTTTATAAAATTTAATAAAAATAATTAGGAAATCATATTATATGTGTCGGCTTCTTTATAAAAATTAGGGATTGAGGTTTATTTATACCCAGGTCAAAAGCCTCTTCTCTCAATAAGCTTTCATTCATATTCTATCTAATTTAATCCTGATGATGGACCCCCTTTGGGGTTTGAAATGTCGACAGAATGAACACAAAACTGTGGATAATCCGGATCGTGCCACTGCAAAAAACTACCACAGAAGCTTAAAATCTAACTTAACCTCTGTCTTCAAAAACCTAGGATACAAAGAGTTGAGTATTAAGAAAGCTATAAGAAGAGCTCAGGATAAGGTCCGCTCTATGCATCCTCCTAAAAACAAGAAAGAAAATTGTGGAAAAGTTTACCTTCCATTCATTCAAGGGATTACGGATAAGATTGCAAAAATTTTAAGAAAGAATAACATAAACACTCAATTTACAACATGTGGAACAATAAGGCAAATGATGAGGTCAGTAAAAGATAACATCAATCATCAACAACTCAAGGCTGTGTACAAGATTGATTGCTCTTGTGGCAAGAGCTATATTGGGGAAACAGGACAGTCTCTGAAAATAAGACTTAAAGTGCATGGAGCTGATATAAAGAATGAGAGATCTCGTACATCAGCCCTTGTAGAACGCTCATCCAAAACCAAACATCATGTGTGTTTGGAAGACGCTAAAATAATTGCAAGAGAGGATAATTATCAAAAAAGAAAAATCAGGGAGGTCATCGAAATTATGAAATTTCCTCAGAACCTCAACGGGGACAATGGGAGTGAGATTAGTGGAAATTGGCTTCCCCTGATTAGACAAATAAATCCCTTCAAGCCTTTAGAAGCATAGTATCAGAGGTTTTCAAAATTAATAAAATTAATAAATTAATTAATTTAATTTTAATTAAATTAAAATAATTAATTTAATTTAATTTAATTAATTAAATTTAATTCTAATTAAAAATTAATTAAAATTAGTCAATTAATTAAAACTAAAAATTAATTAATAATAACCAAAATTACATTTGATAAAAGACAATTATAAATTAATTAATCAAGAAAATATTAAAATAATTTACTTATTTATCAATTAGACAATTTAGGGTTAAATAAAATTAACATTGAAAAATGGAAAATAATAATAATAAAATAAAAAAATAATCATGAATTATTAATTAATTAATCAATTAAATTTAAATTAATTAATTAATTAATTTTATTAGATACTTAGGATTAAACTAACTAAAATAAAAGTAAAAACAATAGAAAGAATTATAAATTAATTAATTAAACTAATTTATGAATTAATTATATCAATTAAAATATTTTAGATTTCTTGGTTAAATAAAAATGAGAAAAATAATTAAAAACAATAAAACTAACCTAATCTCTATTAATCAAGTAATTAAGTAATTTAGTAATAAATAAAATTAATTTTAATTAAGATAAAATAAAATAAAACTAATTATAAAAATAATAAAAATTACATTACATTATATAAAAATAAACTTACAATTAATCAATTAAGTAAAACAATTGGAATAATTAAAACTAGAATAATCTGAATTAAAATAATTAACTAATTATTATAATAAATTAAAATTCATATATATATGAGGGTCGGCTTCTATATAAAAATTTATCAGGATCTAGGTTTATTTATACTTTGGTCGAAAGATTCTTCTCTCAAAGAAACTATCATTCATATTCTATCAAATTTAGTCCTGATGATGGACCCCTGTTAGGGTTTGAAACATCGACAGAATGAACATAAGACTATGGATAATCCGGATCATGCTACTCCAAAAAACTAGCACAGAAGCTTAAAATCTAACACAGCAATACATAAACCAACCTACAGATCCATGATTGGCAGTTTACTTTATCTAACAGGTACCCAACCAGACATCATGCATGCAGTGGGAATAGTTGGAAGATTCCAAGCAAATCTAAAGGAATCACACCTTCAGGCAGTCAAAAGGATCTTCAAATATCTTCAAGGAACTCAGAATTTTGGTTTATGGTATCCTAGGGACACAGATCTTACACTCCATGCATAGACAGATGTAGATTGGGTGGGAAGCGTGGATGATAGAAAAAGCACTAGTCGTGGTACATTCTATATGGGTTCCAGATTAGTGTCTTGGTTAAGCAAGAAAGAAAGTTCAATTGCATTATCTATAGCTGAAGTAGAATATGTGGTTGCTACATCTTGTTGCACACAACTCCTTTGGATGATGCAAACATTGCAAGACATTCAAATCACATGTACTCCACCCATCTCCATTCTATGTGATAATACAAGTGTAATCAGCGTTTCAAAGAACCTAGTTATGCATTCCAAGACCAAGCACATACCTATCAAATATCATTTTCTCCGTGAACAAGTGCTTGAACAAAAGGTCAAATTGGAGTATGTTCCCTCCAAAGAACAGGTTGCTGATATATTCACCAAACCACTACCCAGAGAGACATTTCAATATCTCAGACAGAAGCTGGGAGTAGTTGATGCATCATCCTACTGTTGAAACTTATCTGTTTCAGAGAAAAGTGGTTGTACGCGAGTTTCATGAAGCGTATCTGCATACATACGTTGATTTCTGTGGATACAGTTGCGTATGTGTTGGTTTGAAGAAGAACAGTGGGCCAGACTCGGGATAAAAAGAGTCTGATATGGGTCTGACAGTGATCATCTGGCACAAGTTCAGGGGGAACACATTCTTCTAATAATGCATTGTTGGCATTATCTTAGAAGATCTTGGTACAAATTCACAAGTTCTTTTGATTCAGGTGGAAGAGGTGCAGAGGGAGATCATGGTTGCTAGTCTGGATGGTGATTGACAGATGCTACCGATAGTTGTTGATAACTATCATAGTCTTGTTTTAGATATTTTGTCTCTATGTCCTGTATATCGTTTATTATCAAGGTCATGAAACAACCTATTTTGCTTCCCCACTATGCATGGGATGGATGGTGTAATGTTCTTATTTTTTCATGTATAAACATTTGGTATATCCCCACTTGGTTGGGTGGATGAGTCAATCTTGGTATATCCCCACTTGGTTGGGAGATGGATGTATGTATGAGTCTTTGGTGATAGGAAGGTCATTTATGATGTATAGTGTCATGTTCTTCTGGTAGAACATCTTTTTGCAGACCTTGCTTACATTCAGGGGGAGAATGGACAACACTCTTCAGGATAACAGAGAATTCAACATGTACTCAGGGGGAGCATAACCCTTTTCTCTTGATGACAAAGGGGGAGAGTGACTTGTGGTTGCCATCAAGTCCAAAGGGGGAGATTGTTGGCATTATGACTCAGATTTGGTACTATGACACAGGTGTTGTCCTTGACGGAAACTCACTTAGATGACAGATCTCAGTTCAGGCTCACAGAATGAAGAAAGAGAGGTATATGTAGGTTCCCATTAACCAAGCCACATGTACACGCGGGTTCACAGACCAAAAGATGCGTATGGCATACACACGCACTTTCACGAAAGGAAAGGCACGTACATGATGGAAAACTTAGTTTTGGTCCGTGGTTTTTGGTCCATGGTATTGTGAACCATGGTATTGGATCAAGGTATATTGTCCGATGTGTTGACCCCAGGTATTTGGTCCAAGGTATTGGTTCAAAGTGGTTTTGGACCATGGTATTGAGTAAGGCCTAAGACTATAAAAGGAGGAGAAGATCATTAGGCAAAAGCACTCATGAATTGAATATCTAATGAAGAGAAAAATCTAGAATACGGGTGATTGGGTTATGGTGCATAGCTGGATCTGAATCAAGGATGAACCTGAGCACGTGATGAAGGATAAGTTCTATTGATGGGTCAAGATCTTAAGGCTTGAAGAGAAGTATCTTTGTGTGGTTTTGATCTTTTATCTGAATAATTGGCGCATGTCGTAATCTATAAATATGATGATCTGGGTATAACTGATGTCTGAATAATTGTAAAGGTTAAAATCATCATTTACAGATCTGCACGTAGGTTTATTATAGTAAAGGCACGTATACATGTTGGTTCGGCATTTCAAAAGTGTGTATACTTAGGTCTGCCTTGATACAAGTGCATATGCACACAAGTTCATCACACTGAAGTAGCGTACACCTCATAAAAATATGCTTTAGCTACTTCTGATTGTTGTTACAGTGTTCTGGGTTCTGGCTTGGGTTCTGGTTAATGTTACTGTGTTCTAGCTACAGCATTTAGAGAAGTGATTGTTTGATTTAATTTTGGTTGGTGCAAAGGAGATTGGTTGATGCAGACCTATTTGACGTTTGATTGATATTATTGATGGATCCAGTTTGAAAATTTATGAAACGTGGTCCATGGAAGAAAAGAGAAGGTTGTAGGCTTCTGCAGGTAGAAGACTGTGTACTGGTATAAGACTGCACTAGTACAAAATATTGTAAAAAGAAGTTTCTTATTAAAAGAAAGATAGAGACGATTACAGCAGGTGGTTTTCACCCACATTGGGTTTCCACCTTATATCTTGTGTTCATGTGTGTGACTGTCTGTTTTGTTTTTACTGCTCCTAGTTACTATTTATATGGTTCTTATGCACAGATTAAATATCAACATATGAAGAATTAACTAAAATACAAGTTTATAGGGTATATGCTAGTTTCCTTATATGCAGTTGCGTATACACGCAAGTTTCATTAACTAAAGTAGCGTATATGAATCAGAATATGGAAATGAAATATTATTGACTTGCTAATACTGATTCACCCCCCCCTCTCAGTATTATTTCCAACAAATAAGCTATACATGATAAAAGAGGTAGGCCCTCCTACCACCATCTCATTGGTCTCTGCGAATCAATGCAGTAAGATCATCTCCCAAACTAGGAAATTTTGTTTCTTTATGATTTTCTCGCAAAGTAAGGGGAAGAGTGCAACCACATCCATGGCCCCTGGGAATGGTTCCTCCATGTAGCAGAAGTAGTTGGAGATGGTCATGGATGAATACAGGGACATCTTCTCCTCACACACAAGGGTACCCTTTCACTCTCAGGTCAAGCATTCGTTCGATCTAACTCCCAAAGAACCTCTACCCAATTGGCCAATATATCACTGCTGCATTATGAAAAATTCCCAGTACAAGTAGTGACATGATCACCATCCGGTGACACACAAGTTTCAGGTGGGTGACAAATTTTGTTTGAATTTGCAGAAATAACATGTTACTAGAGCCCATAAGAAGCTCAGATCACTCCAATATGGTCCTTACACCATTTTTTTTTTTCTCGGCAATACTAACTAATTTATATTAAAATGTACAGAGGAGTATTACAGCAATAGACGCTTGCTGCCCAGGACCAACTGTGGCTTCATGGGCAGCATAAACCGACACTTACAAAAGCCTCGCAGGGCAACATTATCAAAAAGACCTTGACCTTGACTGAAGATTGACACTAAGAGACTCTAGAAAATCTGATAAGCAGCCCACGCAGGGGCATTTCCGGAGCAGTCATGAGGATTGTGGCTTCTAAGAAGACTGCTGACAAAACCAGACCATACAAAAAAACCAGACAACCCTGGACCCGGGTTCGAGATTGACTGCTTCCCATCCGTCAGGGAATTGCTAAGCAGGAGCAAATTACAACAGACATAGAAATATATATAGGACACCAAACAAAGACCGTCGATAAACCAAAACCAGACCTGGAAGAAAGAGGAGTGAGTGAGGAAGTCGTCGGACCGCCATCGCCTTCTGGAACTACTCCTCCGGAGTCTCCTCTTCGATTGGACATCACCAGTCGTCTTCTGGACTTTCCACTGGAGCTTCATTGGCCTTTTCCTGCGAGGGAGGAAATTCGGGGGTAAGAGAGTGCAGTGGTGGTGGCAAACATGCTGCTGCTGAAGTTCCTTCCCCCGTGGGCGACTGGCCCAAAACGCTTTTACCCTTACCCCTTCCGGCACACGTTCCGCATCAATTGGAGGCCCTTCTGGTATGGGCAATTCTCTGCTACTCTCTGCTTCTTTTTTCCCCACAGCCAAGGGCGTCCCATCGTCCTCCCTCTCTGGAGTATGGGTGAATAACACAGAAATGTGCGCGTCAATGCCTTGATGCCCTCTAGAGCGACCCAATGAGAAGATGACTGAGCCGAAGGCAAGCAGCCTAGGTTCCCCAGGCTCACCACTGCCCACCTGCACTGCTTGACCCGGATTAATTGGGGTGGTGCCACTCCTGCGATGGAAAAAATAGCAATAGCAGTGGTGATGGGAGTCCCCTGCATGAGGGCGGGAGGGAGCTCCCCTTCCTAAGCTTCGACGACAGGGCATTCTTTCTCGAACCATGAAGTCCCCCAATTCCGCACTTCCTCTCCCAGCAATACGAAACCAAACAGATTGTAGCACCCCAGTAGGGCTGAAGCATAGCACAATAGAGCAGGCGCCCAGGGAGCGAAGAGATGTAGAGCTACAGGCCTCTTGCCAACGCTCTGCCTCCACCTTGCCGCTAGAGTTCTCCAATTGCTCCGATTTTCCCTCACCGCAGATCGACTCCAATACCAGCTTGTCCATTCTATTAATCTCATAACCTTCAGTATTGAGGGGACGGTTAATGAATGCAGAGCGCAGGTGAACCTTCAACTCAGACCGCTTCATTAAGGAAGCCTTCCTCCTCACCCGATCGACGGCCCGAGACATTAATGGCCACTGCGCCATCATGTGGCAGCGCGTGCTTGCCATATGGCTCGCCTGTAGCATGACGGAGGTCACCCACATCCGGGGAATATGGTCCTTACACCATTACCAATGTTGTCGGAGAGAATTCTTTTGAGCTCAGCATTCCCCCATTCCTTGGCCTACAACCACTGTTTAATGTAGACTGCCTTCGACCATACTTCGCACCATTACTGGACGCATAAGACATTGTAGAACAACCCGCACCATCAAAGTTAAACCCATACTACATAAAATAGGCCACAATTGTTCAGATTATGGAAACACGGGTCAAGAACACTTTCCAGTAGAAGATCCAACTATATCGAGTTGTCAAAGCTGGCCAACTCCTACACCAAGGCAAGTGGCTCACCAAGGACCAAGTTTAACAGAAGTTTCCCCATCTCATGAAGGCACTCAATGCAATGGGGACCATTTCTTCCTAAGTGAGAAGGAATGATCCAGGTGGATGTTGGTGGCCACCCACCTATTCCACTTGAACCCCCACCACTATCTCTTTCAGTTTTTCAGTTTCCTTAAATGTAGCATAATTTACTATTTTTGGCAGTTTTTCAAGTCTTGAACTTCCGGAGCCGTTTTGAATCCCTAAACATTTTTTTTTTGGAACAATGGGGGAAAAATGGGTTAGGGACCAATGAATTATAGTTTTAAGTTGTATTCCTCAGATATATCTTTCTAACGAGGTATTGTGTATGTCATATGGAGATCGTATGCCAAAGTTACGACCCTGAGAAGTTGATGTACCAATTTACCCAAACAATGCCCATAGTTTTGGTGCTTCATATCCTAGGGTTATGTTTTTGGATATTTAGGGTTTTCCATTGTTTCTCAATAATGAATAGGCCTTTGAGCTTCATTGTAAAACAATTCAGAGGCAAGTAGATGCCACATCTCTTCTCAGAGATCAGCTACCATCACCCAAGCTAGTCTTATTTCTATTTAGTTTGTAAGCGTATTTCAATGTTTGATATTAATTAAATGAATCGTTATTTTTGCCGCATATTTGTATTTTTGGTTATATCTGTAATTTATTGCGTTCATTTTTAAGTTCGGATCAACATCTCAAATGTTTTTTGACAGTTAGAGTTCCATACAAATTCACAATCTTTTGTAAGAATTTTGAAAAGTGGAGAGCCTATTTTTGTGAAATTTTCTATGAATCTTCTATACTATCCAGTAAATATGAGAAAAATCCTAACATATCTTTGGCAAACAATAATTGAAATTTTAGAAATTACTTCTACTTTAGATGTATCCACTTTAATTTCATCACTCAAAATATGGCGGCCTCAGACAATCCCTTCATTGAATATCATAAAACACTTCTCATGAATTAATGAAACATTTTCTTCTTTACATTCAAAAAAAATGTTTTCCAAATTTTTAATAGCATCCTCAAAAGTATCTCCATACACAGTAAATTCATCCATGAATATTTGCACACACTCATGACTTAGATTAGAAAAATAGCTAAAACGACTCTTTAGAATGTGGCAGGCGCATTATATAACCCAAAGGGAAGTACCCTATAGACATATGTTCCCCATGGACATATAAAAGTAGTTTTACCTTGATCTTTTGGTGCTAGTTGGATTTGGTTATATCCACTAAAACCATCTAAAAATGACAATTACTTCTTCCCTACCAAGGTATCTAATACTTGATCTATAAAAGGAAGTGGAAAATGATCTTTTAAAGTGGCTTTGTTTAATTACCTGTAGTCAATACAAACTCTCCATTTTCCCTTTTTCTTTGGAAAAATCACTAAAGTGACACCCATTGACTATCTGATATCAGATAAATGAAATTCACATTCAATAGCTTTTGTAATTCCTCTTTATCAATTTCTCTCAGATTATGGTTCATTCTTCTCTGAGTTTGTCTAATTGGTTTGACATTTTCCTCAATATAAATATGATGCATATAAGTTTTATATCAATTCCTTTCATATCAGTATATTTCCATGCATAAGCAGAGGAAAGTTTTTGTAGCATATTTATTAATTTCTTCTTTTGAAACTCTTCAAGTTGATTATTAATATTCAATGTTTTTCCTAGAAAAATTTTTACTTGAGATTTGCCAAATTCTCCACAAAATGTAAAGTCATTTGGGGAGAGGATAGATATTCAATATTGCATTGTTCCTAAAAACTTTGATCTTTCTCACAGTAAGAAGAAAAATCATTATTATTCATCAAATTTATCAATTGATCTTCATCATATAATTGTGAAAAAATATATACTGACTGCATATTATCAAAGTATTCATCTCATCATCTATCCAAATTTCACTTTCTACTTCAATTATTATTTTTGTAGGAGGATACAATGTGAATTTCTTAGTGGAATTCCCATCAGAGATATACATATCACCAGATAAAAAAATTATGAATGCATCAGTTGTATCTAGCCAAGGTCTACCAAGGATCAATGGATGGCCTCCTAAATTATTCTTGGGAGTTAAAATCATGAAATCTAAAGGATATTCCAAGGGCTCTAGATAATGTTGGATTATATTGAATATTAGGAAGATTTAGTTTCTCCATTTTTTGTTTGCTCATAATGTTAATGGTTGCTTCTAGATCAATCAAAGTGTTTGAAATCTCAATACCATTGATATGGATTTTTCCAATGGGGCTACCTCGCTCTAGATATTTTTGAGCAATAGGTTTCCCCATCATAATATCAACAATTTTCCCACCAGTTGGATCATTTTAACATCTTTTCTTTTTATTCCTGGTTTCCTAATACATAGCTCCTTAATAGTTTTGAAAACATTGGTATTTCCTTTATAGCTTGGAGTAAAGGAATTTTGATGCAAATATTCTTAAGTTCATATAGCATATCATAGTCTGGTAAAATGATTTTCCTTTCTATTCCTTTATCAATTTTGAGCCTTTCGGGAAAAGGTGGATCTTGTGAAGAAATAGAAGGTTGTTATAGTAGAGGAGTTGTAGGAGCTTGTTTTATTCTCTCATCCTTTGATTGTAAAGGAACATCTTCCTTTAGATAAATATTTTCTTGATCAAGATTTGCATCTTTTCCAGGAACTTCATCGTCTTTAGATTTTTGGATGACAACTATTGGTGACTTCTTTTGCAAAACCCTACTAGATTTAAATTGAACATCATTTATACCTAATGGGGTTATCATACAAAATTGAAAAATTTATCCTTCAACATTATAAACAGCGTGTTGATTCTTATTATTTGGATTCGGGAGTGGTTGAGCAAGTAGTGGATTAGATTTTTGAGGAAATGGTAATGAAAGTCACTGATTTCGATTTTTGAATTAAGGAGGTTGGTTTAGTTGAGGAGGATAATATTGTGGTGGAAAAGAAGGATAAGGTTGTTGGAATTGAGGATATTTAGGATATTTTCCATAAGGATTTTTCCACCTTGTTCCTAAGATGGATTTTGAGATTGTGGGGGCCAAGGTTTCCAAGGCATGTGTGCATTCTAATTTTTATATGGTTCTGCATATGATTGAGTATTGAAACCTTGAGTCATATTTGATTGTGTACCTTTCCATGGCCTTTTAGCAATAAAACAAACTGATTCAACTTGGCTTGTTTCGGCCTCATCTTGAAAAACAACTTTAAGGCCAGGTATCGAAGAACATTCCTTTGTATTATGATTTTTAGCACATATGACACAAATTGCTATACTATCTAGGGGGCATTTCTCAAGGCATGTTTCTTCCTACATCTAGGACAAAAAAAAGATAATGCAACATTCTCAGCTTTTGTTTTTTTGTATCTTAGGAGTATCTCGTTGTTCACTAAGACTCCCAAGGATATATGTTTTGAAATTATTAAGAAAATTTCCTATCTCATATTTACCTACCGTTCCAGTTGCAGATTCACTAATTTTGGACATAACAGGATATCTTAGATTTTTACCAGTGCTAGCCTTACCCCTTGAAATATGTTTACACAAATCACAAATTTCTCCAAATGAAAGTTGAGAAACATCTCCTTTGCCCATTAAATTGAGAAGGTCAATCCATTCATCTCTGATGGATTCTAGCAAAAGATATTTTAATGTGTCATCATCTAAATTATGCATCTTATCTCTTTTAATGTTGTAAGAAAATATTTCAACTAAGTCTTCAAGGATTTCATCCTGTTTCTGCGTCATCTTAAAGACTTCATCATTAAGGTTATGGAGCACGTAATAATTCTTATATTTTTCTAAGAACACATTTCTTATTTCTTTTGTGTTCTAATAGTATGTGTTCCTAATCCCATAAACCATTTAAGTGCACCATCATTAAGAGTAGCTGGGAATAATTTCAATTTCTGAGGATCATGTAAGTAGTCATAAGATCTACATAGAACTTCAAACTCAAAAAGAAATTTTTCAGGGTCCTCATGTCTTAAATCATGGAAATTAGGGAGGATAGAGGGTGACATATTTTTTCATTGTGGATGTAGTGTCTTCATCAAAGATTAGAAATCCATAAGGATCTAGTTCTCCTCCACCGCCTCGTCTTCCACCTCCTCCTCTATTTCATCCTTGGCCTCTTCCACCTTCAATCCTAAGTTCACCATTTACATTGTGTACTTCTCCTTCTCCTTCCCCTGCCATTGTAGATTCCTCAGAGCTAGTATAAGGTTCTATAATTGGATTTTCTAGCTCTTCTTCTAGTTCCTCTACTAATGGAATATCAAAATAAGTTTTTTCTTCTTCTTCACTAGGGACTTCTAGTTCTTGTCATAGAAGTTGTTCTCACCTAGAAGAGAGAAAGATTAATCCTTTTGTTGGGGATGTAGGCTCTTCAACTACAACTTCAGTAGAATAATTTGGTAATTCTCTTGGTTGGATTTTAGATCTATGCACCTCAGGGAGTCTATGTATACTTGAAAATGGTGGTATGTGAGTTTCAGTGGATGATGTGGCACTACAAGGTCTAGTGGGAGTGAGTGGTGATGTTGGAATTGAACTTCTACCTCTACTTACAAATCTACCCCTAGAATCTCTTTCTTTATGTATAAATGTTTTTTATCATTTTTTAATTATGGATCTATAAAAATCAATATTGAATGCACCTAAAATGATATGAAAACCAAGAACTAAATCCTATATACACTTCCTTGACAGAAACAACAAAATGTTGGGTAATTTAATTGACCTTAACTTACTTCATTAATTGTCAAGCAGGGTTCGTGTAATTTCTCAGCCCTCAATTTTGACCTTTTTCACCATGCATATTCCACCTCTTGACCATCCCTCAACATCATATATTTATCATATTTATCATGCTTTTGTCTCTTTTTTCACAATAAGGTAAGATAATTATGTCTTTTTATTTTTAGAACTTTTAGTAAAAATTGAGCATTAAAAATTATTTTTGGCAGAAACAGAATTTCCTGTAATGGCTCCATTTAATTCATATGTGGAAGACACCTGGGAATGAACTGAAATTAGATTCTGAAAGTAGAGGAACAAATGATGGGCATATTCCTATTGGTTCACTCTAGATCGGTCGGATTAGGCCCGGTCAAGGCTGGTCAAACTCGATCAGTCACTCAGGAAATCCCCTGATTTAGGGGCAGTTTTGGGATTTTGTGGAATCTTTCCTTATTTTGTTTAAAAAATGGATGAGTTCAACCCTATCAGGTGGAATAGGATTTTTGTTAGTTGTTATAGCCATTCTAGCTAATCTTGTTACGTTTTTAGCTTATTTAAATATAATGTCTCAAGCAACTATGGATAGTATTATTATTGTGACTTCTCTATTTCTGAATATAATCTGAAGAACTTGCCTTTTATTTCTTGTTGTGATTGTTGTGGGATGTGATTTCTGATCTACTATAGCTGATAGTCTTCAAGTGTACCAAGCAAAGTTGGAGGGCCACCATTCTAAGCTAAGTACATTGCATTGTAATTGTTGTGCATAATTGTTAATATCTTAGATTGTTGAATATTTCCTTTACAATTTCTTGTGAATATTTTCCGAGTCAATTCATTTTATGTCATATCCATTTATATTTTGAAGTGATTTCATTTCATTAATTGGTTTAAGGAAGGACAACCCATGCATCTAAGTTAGATCCTCTTCCTTGTGAGCGAAGGATTGAATTGGAAATTGTGTTTATGAATTTAATATTTACTTCTTTCTTAACTTAACTGTGTTATGCTTTATGGTGGAATTGGTTTTGTTGGAATAGGAATGATCATGAAGGACAACCAGGAACTCTAAGTTAGAGACTCTTCCTTGTTGTCCATGCTCCACATAGAATCATTTCACATTTAGATCAAAATTTTAATGACTTTACAATTAGTAATTTATATTTGTAATATGAATTTCCACTAAAATATAAGAAACTCCTTCCTAATCCAATTTAATCCAAGATCCATATATTTTGGATGTATGTCCATGTTTACAATCTTGGATTGATATCAATTACATGTTTTAATTTACCCAGTAAATTGAACTGACAACTGATTACTCCTTCTATTGGGGATGTCAGTTCTTCAACTACAACTTTAGTAGAAGAAGTTCGTAAATATCTTGGGTAGATTTCAAATCTATGCACCTCAGGGAGTCTATGTCTACCTACAAATGATTGGATGTGACTTTCAGTGGATGGTGTGGCACTAGAAAGTCTAGCGGGAGTGAGTGGTGATGTTGGAATTGAACTTCTACCTCTACTTACAAACCTACCGCTAGAATCCCTTTATTTATGCATAAATGTTTTCTATCATGTTTTAACTATGCATCTATAAAAATCAATATTGAGTGCACGTAAACTTATATGTAAACCAAGAATGAAATCCTATATACACTTCCCCGATATCAACTCCAAAATGTTGGGTAATTTAATTGACCTTAAATTACTTCATTAATTGTCAACCAGGGTTTGTGTATTTATGAAGTGTATGTGCACCATCTATGCTAGGAATTCTATCTTTAGATTAAACTATTCTAAGTATGGACAAATGTTGAAATGAGATTTAGAGAAAAATCAGGCACAAGTTCTTTCTATTCAAAGTTACATCAAAGCCAAAATACTTAACTAAATTGAATGGTATTACTTGCATAATTGAAAATCTATTTCTAATTGCAGAATTTAAAACCTATTTCTAATTGCATAAAGTTAATACTAACACTAGATTCCAGGAAAATTATTTGTAGTGTTACTTGCAAAATTGAAAACACTACTTTGCATAAAGGAATTTCTACACTAATTGCACAAAAGGAAATTACATAAAAGGAATCTTAATTTCTAATTGCAGAAAGAAAATAAATTAACTGCAATTGCAGAAAGGAATGATAATGAAAATACTTGCAGAAGAAAAGCTAAATGAGAAGAAAAATATTTTTAATGTTGGAGTAGCATGATCCGGATTATCCACAGTATTGTGTTCATTCTGTCGACGTTTCAAACCCCAAAGGGGATCCATCATCAGGACTAAATTTGATAGAATATGAATGATAGTTCCTTGAGAGAAGAATCTTTCGACCAGGGTATAAATAAACTTAGATCTTGATTCAGAAATTGCAGGTCGGCAGTTCTCCTCTCAATTTTTATCCTTAAGATTTCGAGAAGACAGATCTCCTTCCATGTATCCCCTCCGTACAGGGAAGTTATATTAGATTTTAAGCTTCTATGGTAGTTTTTTGGAGTAGCATGATCCAGATTATCCACAGTATTGTGTTCATTCTGTCGAAGTTTCATTGTGTTCATTTTTAATGTTACTTGAAAAATTGAAAACACTACTTTGCAAAAAGGAATTTCTACAGTAATTGCACAAAAGGAAATTACATAAAAGGAATCTTAATTTCTAATTGCAGAAAGAAAATAAATTAATTGCAATTGTAGAAAGGAATGCTAATGAAAACACTCGCAGAATAAAATTTAAATGATAACTTGTAACTCCAAAATGATTACTAATGTGCACAATTAACTCTAAAAACACTCTTATTTCACCATTTACAAAATTAACTGAGTAATGAAACTAAATTTCCGAAAGGAAAACGCATATGAATATCAAATCTTTTTGGTATTTCTCTTCTATAAGTGCCTTGAAATCAAAACAACAATTGATTAAAACATAATTGTAATGAAACTATTCAAGTATAAAAACCTCATGAAACTAACACTCTATGAGTGAAGTGAAATGGAAACAAAACTAAATATCCTCACGACTTGCTAGGGGGGCCTCCCACAAGTGTAACTTTGCTATTGATCAAATGATTTCTTAGGCACACATTAAAAAAAGAGGATTGTATTAGTTTAAAATAGAGTTTCATAATACAAGAAATGAACCACAACGTACTTAACTTCTGAACTGTTTTTTTGGTTTTTCCTTATGGATTTTATATAATTCTTCAGTAAACTAATTCAAGAGTCTTATGCCAATAAGAAATGAATTTTTTCTACCATATAGGAAATAGATTTAAATTAGAAATTTATCTCCTCATGATTTTCTATTGAAAGAGAATCATGAGAGATTATTATGAAATCATATCCTAATAATCGATTAGGTCTTTTGCATGCTCGTTGGATGTCATCATGGTCTCTTGCTTATCTTCGCTTGAACACTACACCATCATATCCAGAGTTTGACTCTTAGATATCTTGATCTTTGTAGCTTTCCAAGTCATGCCAATAGGGGTCGTCCATGTAGTGAACATTTTTCATCTTCATATACCTTTAATGCCTTTATTGATGTATTGTAACCTGTCTAATCATGGATATGGCTGCAGAATTCAGCATTAGATGTGAAATGATCAAGATTTTGTAATTGTAGAGATGTTTTCATCATAATTCATAAATAAACATAGATTCTAAAGCATGGATGAATAATACCTTTTACAAGCTTAAATGAGCTTGAGTATGCTAAGACTACTACAAAAAATCGTCACAAAAAGATAAAGGAGAGGGGAAAAAGGTAGTAAAAAAGGAAACAATTTTAGACTCCAACAATACTTTGGTTAATCTAAACATTTGTAGGAGTAGTGTGTTACATACAGCCAACTTGAACATCAACAAAAACAAGGTTGTTGCATAGGGAGGATTTATGTTAAAAATAGCTACAAAATTTATTGTTTTTGTAGTAAATGACATTCACAACCTGTTGGGTAGCAGAGGTCCCGCGTAATGGTTTTGGGGCAGGAAGCCCAAAATGTAGGATTAAATTATTGTAAAAACTCCGAAGTATGCGGAGTGCGAAATATAATAGGTTGATTCAAAGGGTAGTCCACCCGGAAAATAATGTAAAGAAATGTAAATAGAGTCGTCCCACATAGGGATCACGGGCCAAGGAAGGGTATAAATAGAGTGAGGCTCTATGAGGGAAAGGCAGTTCTTTTGGGAGGATGAAATGTAATGGGTTTTTGAAGAAAATAGTCTGAAAGCATCTGTAAGTCCGAGTCAAGGGTTGGGGTAGTAGGTAGAGGCTCTGCAGCTGTTTGCGCAAAGGCCTGGAAGGTCTGCAGCTGTGTGCGCGGACCCCTACAGTTGAGTGCGCAGGGTAGATCTGAATGTATTGGTGAAGAATAATAATAAAGATAAGTTGCTTCTGTAATTATGTGTTATCGTGCATCTGAATTTATGATTTACCTTTCTATATATGTTTAAATCTGAATGTGATGAATGTATGCGAATCTGGGTTCATTTTAAGAGCGCGAATGCTTAAACTTGTTAAATATTTGCTTAAAGACCCTGCTAAGAAAATTTGATATGCTCCATTAATTAGATTTGATCAATAATCAATAGAAAGTAGAATTTGCTCCGAGTCCGGATTTACGCGACTGCAGAGTAGCACGAAGCAGTAGAAGGGTGCACGAGTCCCCTAAACCACATCTTGACAGCCCAAGGGTGCGAAAACCTGGTTCCAGCACCCTCCCCTACTACCTCGGGTGAGACCTCAGTCCGCACTCCGTGGGCTGTTGCCAAAAGGGCCGGTAGCTGCGGGATTTGTTTGGCTAAATAACTCTTTCGAACCTAGGTTAGGCCCACATAAGCCAACAAATGGTTCCATTGCCAGGATCAGGATCTACCTAAGGGGTGTTTGGTGTGGAACGCGGGGACTCTATAGAAAAGAACATTGAAAAATCAAAAGGATCAGGAACGGTAGTAGAGCAAGGGTAACTATGACAAACGCAATTCAGTTACCAGTGCTCAAAGGAGCAGGAGGCGAAGACCTGGAACAATTTTGGTTTGTGCTACCATCAGTATGGAACGCACAGCAAGTCACGAATGACAACATCAAGAAAGCCATCTTAGTCAGTGCACTGCAGGACCGAGCGCTAACATGGTACATGAAGTATTTAAGCATCAACCCAACAGCAGAGATAGAAAACATCCATACTTAATTAAAAAAGGAGTTTAGCCAGCCAAAGTTAGAAGCACAGTTGGTCGTAGGATTCAAAGAGATCACAATGATGCCGGTGAGACCCTGTGGGATTTGGATCAGAGGTTGAAAAGCACCATTCACGAGGCCAACATGACCCTGACAGATGCACAACAACGTGCTTGGTTCATCGCATCATTAACGCCATATCTGAAGTTGAATTTGTCACAACAGAAGATCTCAACCCAAGCGGAAGCACTGGAGGCAGCAATGCGGCTGCATGAAACCTCGGTACAAGACCCAGGGTTCGGAGTTCACGAAATCCAAGCGCAGGTCCAAAATTTGTGTTTGGAAATATAGAAGTTAAAACAAGAATAAACACCGCGTTCAAAAGTCTGGGAGGAAGTATGGTGTATAAAGTGCAAAATCCAGGGACACGATAAAGATCACTGTCTAGTCTCGGTGAATTTTGTAGTCACAGGGGGACCGACACCATTGCGACCAGAGGCACAAGCAGGGCTGAGTGCGATTGCCCCGATCTGGTGCGCAATCTGTCAGGTAGGAGGAAAGCACAACACTAATAACTGTCATCTATTGCTAAAATATAACCAGACCCCTAGTAGCTCTTTTGCAACTTTTGTAGATCAGTGGGTCACGAAGAAAGAGATTGTCCTAGCTATCGAATGTTGATGGACCAGGCACCTGCCTACAGAACGCAGATTGAGGTGCGAGGACAGGATCCAGCTGTGGCGATGGTGCGCGATGGGTTCTCGGGACGGGGTCGAGGATGAGGCAGAATGGGACTAGGAAGGGGTCGAGGGCAGTTAATCTGTTACAAATGTGGAGGGCCATCACATTATGTGTGGGATTATACCAATCCAACCCAAATATCATGTCCTTATTGTGAGAAATTCGTTCATGAGCTACTAGATTGCCCATGCTGATAGCACAGATTCGCGAAAAGAAGGCAACGACTCCTACAACAACGCAAAATGTGTAGATGATGAAATCCAAACCACGTGATGATGAACCCACAGTAAACATGGTATTACGGAGTAGCATAGCCATAGGAGAGGTCAATGGGGAGGCCAATATGGAAGCTAGGGAAAGTTTCGCAGGCGTCTCTACTCGAGCTAGTAGGGATCGGCCTGAGCCGGCTAGGGATCCCTCAAATGTTGACTACCTTTTTAGAGACATGCATAAAACTGCTTCGCGACAACAGGGCAGTTAAAGGGTTACAGGAAGTGATTAATAGATGTGCAGGTTGGAGTGAACCTCGCGTAGTCCATAAATTAGGAAGACATGCATCGTGGACGGGTCGGGAGATGCGGTTAACTGTGAAGATTGGTGACTACGACATGGATCAGGTCATTCTGGACCTAGGTTCGGATGCAAATGTATTGCCTAAACAGACTTGGGAGCGCACGGGTAAGCCCACACTACAATGGTCTCCTATCCAATTACGAATGGCCAATCAACGGAAGATCTTGCCCATGGGAAGGTTGCAAGGAATTATAGTAGATATTGATGGTGCAAGTACCCAAACGGATTTCGAAGTTATTGAAATCATGGATGAAAATAGCCTGTACCCTGTGTTGCTAGGGATAGACTGGGCCACTGACATGAATGGGGTTATTGACCTCAAACAGAGAAAGATGATATTTGAGAAGAAGTCGCTCTGTGTAGTCATTCCACTAGATCCAAGAAATGAACTGCGCTACATAGAACCTGGGCACAACGAAGGGATGATGCATTGGAATATATCTACAAAATCGCTGGAAATAGGCCAAAGGAGGAGTGGATACTCTCGCGGGGCTACACTAGCTCATGTACCAGCGATTCAGATGAAGAGGACGAGTGATGGTGAAACAGGGTGAACGGGGTAACAACGTTACACTGTAATATGATGACAAAATACCTGTATTGCGTTAAATCTTAGAACTACAAGCTGTCGATGTATGATGGGCTGATAGTAGTGGATGAATTCCTGGTTAAATTCAAAAGCGCAATACCAGAGTACCAACAGTTTGATGCACTAAAATGGACATTGCACGCGACACCGACGCAATGGTGGGATACCCATGAAGGAACCTTCGAAGATTGGCATAGTTGTAGGCACATGATGCAGATAAGATTTGGGAAGCCAGAGCTATGAATAACGGAGAAATATGATGGACGAGATGATCTGCGCTTGCACCTGACCAAATGGACCAAAACTTATGGTGTGGAGCCTTAACCATAATGGGTGCACTTATTTTATCATACCCAAGATGTCATTCCAAGGAACTGGTATACGAAAACAGAGCTTCGACATGGCACTAGTGAGTGGGATATCCTACGCGAAGGGTTTCTATCGACATTTCTCTTTGAAGACCAATGGATGGATACCATGGATGACGCATTACAACTAGTAAAGACCACCATATTCAGAACACTGCCGGAACCAGAAGAAGTCATGTCGTCAGACTGGTTGCGACAATTGAGCCAGGCCTTAGCATGTTACAATGTACAAGTAGAAGATGATGAGGATGAACTACATAACATCAATATACCAGAATCCGAAGGGAGTCGTGAGGTGTGAGGTCCCAAGATAGAAGATCCAGACATCACGGTGCCATTGAAAACAAAGAAAGTGAATATCAGACAGAGGAAGAGCCGAAGTATGCTATGCTTGGGGACTACTGGGAAGACGCCACGGTGGAAAAGGTAACCGAGCTACTCCGAGAATACCGAGATTTATTCCCTACAAAAATTACGGAGCTAAAAGGGATTCTAGGAGACTTAGGAATGATGAAGATAACTTTGAAGCCAGATGTGAAGTCAGTGAAGCAGCGACCCTATCGATTGAATCCAAAATACAAAGCAAAGGTCTGCGAAGAATTGGATAAGACGCTGGCAGCAGGAATTATTGAACCAATCGAGGAGTCCAATTGGGTAAGCCCTATGGTCATGTAGGAGAAGAAATAGAAGGGTGAGATCCACATTTACATAGATCTGCGGAAGCTCAATGATGCTTGTGTTAACGATCTGTTTCCAACACCCTTTACAGATGAGGTACTAGAAAATGTGGGCGGGTAGGAAGCATAGTCCTTCACAGACGGGTCCTCCGGGTACCATCAGATCAAGATCGCGCCAGAGGATCGGAGCAAGACAATGTTTGCTACTAAATGGGGTTGTTTTCAGTATACGGTAATGCCCTTTGGGCTGAAGAATGCGTCGGCGATATTTTCTAGTATTGTGATAGCCACATTCAAGGAATTTATCCACGAGTTCTTAGAAGTCTACTTGGATGACTGGACTGTATTTGGCTTGGTTAAGAAACATGTCGCGAGCTTGCGATTGATGCTGGATACCTGCCACTAGCACCAAATTGCGCTCAACCTAAAGAAGTGTACTTTCCTCATCACTTTTGGGAACTTGTTGGGCCATGTGGTTTGTAAGAAAGGACTGGTGGTGGATCCGGCAAAGATCGTTGTCATACTAAATCTGCAAGCACCATAAAGTGTAAAGCAGCTACGCGCTACATTAGGACACACAGGCTACTATTGGAAGTTTATAAAAAGCTACGCCCAGATCATGGCTCCAATGGAACAGTTACTGAAGAAGGATGCTACGTATTGCTAGAACGAGGAATGTAACAAAAGCCTGGAAACGCTTAAGGAAAATATGGCATCTGCCCCTATCTTGGTCTTTCCAAAGTGGGAGATTGAATTTCATGTAAATGTCGATGCATCATGTATCGCGTTGGGTGCGGTACTCACTTAAGAAGGAGCGGAGGGGATTGATCACCCGATTGCATTCGCAAGTCGAAGGTTGTCTAAAGCAGAAAAGAATTACTCTACTAGTGAGCGAGAGGGGTTGGCGATGGTATACATGCTCCAAAAGTTCCACCACTATCTATTCGGAGGATATTTTAAGATGTATACTGATCACTCTGTGCTCAAGTACCTAGTGAATAAGTCTGTGTTGGGGGGGCGCATTTGTCGATGGTTGCTGTTGTTTCAAGAATATGACTTTGAGGTTGTTGTAAAGTCGGGACGTCTAAATGCAGGTCCGGATCACCTGTCCCAAATTGAGACCAGTGAAGAACCAACAAATCTAGAGGAGGGACTCTCGGATGCCCAATTATATGCCGTGCGCATTGCAAATGGCCACTTTGAAGATATAATCCACTTTTTAACTACGAGCACTGTGCCATAGGGGTATTCTATTGAGAAAAAGAAGGAATCGGTGATACGCGCAATATATTTTACCGTAATTTCAGGCCACCTCTACAAGATGGGCAACGATAAAATATTGTGAAGATATGTCCCAGAATTTGAGCGCAGATAGATCCTGGCCGAAGCACATGGAGGGTTGCTAGCGGACATTATGCGGGCTGCGCCACAACCTAGAAGATTCTTCGCGCCAAATTATGGTGGCCCACTCTACATCAAGATTCGAAAGCATACTGTCGGGCCTACGATGTATGTCAACAAATGGGCAAACCATCGCGAAGGGATGAAATGCCACTTCAGCCACAGATGACGATATAGCCATTTGAGAAATGGGCGATCGAATTCATCGAGCCTAATGAATCACGAGGAAAGATGAGTGTGTGCTATATCATCACTGCGACTAAGTATTTCACCCGATGGACCGAGGCACAGCTGGCTAAGGATTGCACGGCTGTGACAATAGAAAAATTCTTGTTCAAGAACATACTGACCAAGTTTGGCTGCCCCAAAATTCTCATGAGTGATAGGGAAATGCATTTTCTAAATGAAACGATCAGCGCACTCACTGAGGAATTCCAGATATATCACCAACAGAGTATGCCCTACCATCTACAAGCAAATGGGACAGTTGAGGCATTCAACAAAATTTTGGAGACCACGCTAACTAAGGTCTGTAATGCACGATGTAATGACTGGGACTTGCGCATCCCTATTGTGCTATGGGCATACTGAACTACATGCAAGAAACTGACAAGCAAGACACTGTTTCGCTTAGTCTATGGCAAGGAGGTCATTATGCCTATGGAATATATTGTGCCTAGTCTACAGATCATGGCAATCACAGGTATGGCAAACCGCAGGGCATTGGAAGAGAGGCTCGCACAGCTAGAAGAATTGGAGGAGGAATGGTTTCTAACTGGATTCCATTAGCAGGTACAAAAACAACGCGAGGAAGCGTGGTACGATCACCATATCAAGGTGCGCACCTTCAAGGAGAATGATCTAGTATTGCTTTATGACAGTAAGTTTGAAAAACTCCCAGGTAAACTCCGCATGCACTGGTTGGGACCCTATGTCGTCAAGGAAGTTACTGATGGGGGTGCGGTTCAACTAGCTAAACTCAATGGAGACCCCTTCCCTGGAAGAGTGAATGGTAGTCACATAAAGCTCTACATGGGCAAGCCGATCGCCTGACTAGCCATTTCGAGGATAGACTCACCACTCCACCCAGTTGAAAGAGAGCGGGGGACGATAAAGCAGCCTAGGGAATAGATGTGCAAGTACCACCACAATGCGCGTACATTTGACCAAACACAAGGGTCGTGGTTGCGCAAGAAGGATCACGTGGATGCGCTGATAAAAGGAATGATGACTGTTGATATCACTATTCATGACAAGATGTCTGCATTATGGCAAAGGGAGCGGGTGGCGGGCAATTAAGAGAAACAGTACGAGCCAAATATGGAATGAGATGCCACAGGTTTTACACAAGAAGTTTACATGAACTGGAATAGGTGGCAATCAGCACATTTGAAATTCGCATGGCTTATAAATCACCAAGGGGAATACACAGGGTGGCCTACACTTCGGAAACACATATGGAGCTATTCATTATCTCTGCCCAAGGCATGCACTCGAAGGTAGTGATCTGGCTGATGGAGAATCAGGACTGTCTAAGGAGTATGTTGTTGACAGCTATGGGCACCCTGCAAGCTGCAGCATCACTATTAGGGGATGTACCAAAAAAGAAGGAACACAAAGCAGAATTGGTCCGGATGCTGTCACCTCGCCCAGGGGTAGGTCGACGCACTACAATAGAACAACGAAAGAATGGACAGACAATGACCCCAGGTAGATATACAGTTAATAAGTCATGTCTAATGTCCCTCAAAGATTGGGATCTTGTGGACAGTAGCCAGGGTCTTGCAAAATTGCAACACAAGCTGCAGTAGATGGTGCGAAGAGAAGATACGAAGGTCGAAAGTGGTTGCAGTGGTACCAAGCGGTCCCGTATGCAGCTCCCTCACTCACGCTAAAATCCTATGAGGGGGTGTTCTATGTTAACTGAGCAGAGCAAAATGAGCATCATCGGTTGTGAGACGTGGTAGAAACACTAAAGCAGGAGCTGGACGAAGCATTGCAGGAGACAATGAAGAAGCAGTAGGAAAATGAGCATCACCCAAAGGGAGGCGAACCGCAAATACAAGGTAGAGCATCTAGCCATGCCGACGAGTGACTTGGGATGAGTCACGATGATTGTGTTGGGGGGTTGTTGGGTAGCGGAGGTCCCGCATAATGGTTTTGGGGCAGAAAGCCAAAAAAGTAGGATTAAATTATTGTAAAAACTACGAAGTATGCAGAGCACGAAATATAATAGGTTGAGTCAAAGGGTAGTCTACTTGGAAAATAATGTAAAGAAATGTAAATAGAGTCAGCCTGCAGGGATCATGGGCCAAGGAAGGGTATAAATAGAGCAAGGCTCTATGAGGGAAAGGAAGTTCTTTTGGCATGATGAAATGTAATGGGTTTTTGAAGAAAATAATCTGAAAGCATTTGTAAGTCTGAGTCGAGCGTTGGGGTAGTAGGTAGAGGCTCTACAACTATGTGCACAGAGGCTTGGAAAGTCCACAACTGTGTGCGCGGACCCCTGCAGCTGAGTACGCAGGGTAGATCTAGATGTATTGGTGAAGAATAATAATAAAGATAAGTTGCTTCTATAATTCTGTGTTATCGTGCATCTAACTTTATGATTTACCTTTCTATATCTGTTTAAATCCGAATGTGATGAATGTATGAGAATCTGGGTTCATTTTAAGAGCGCAAATGGTTAAACTTGTTAAATGTTTGCTTAAACACCCTGCTAAGAAAATATGATACGGTCCATTAATTAGATTAGATTAGTAATCAATAGAAAGTAGAAGTTGCTTTGGGTTCGGATTTACGCGACTGCAGAGCAACGTGAAGTAGTAGAAGGGTGCGCGAGTCCCCTAAACCACATCTTGATAGCCCAAGGGTGTGGAAACCTTGTTCTAGCACCCTCCCCTACTACCTCAGATGAGACCTCAGTCTGCGCTCCACGAGCTGTTGCCAAGAGGGCCAGTAGCTGTGGGATTTGTTTGGCTAAATAACTCTTCCAAACCTGGGTCAGGCCCACATAAGCCAACACAACCTATGTAATTGGGTTTACAATAGGACCCAACAGAACCAAAACATGATTCCTACTACTAATTTAAGAAATGCAGTATAAAATTTATCTCTATTATGAAAATGTAGCAATATCAAAGAATTTTTAATGTTTCCATAGTTTTCTCTCCTAATAGAGAACACTTATTATTTAACAAAATAAATTATCCAAAATTGCAATCAAAATGACCATTCAACACCACCTTCACTTGTGTAAATGTACGTTTATTTTCGAAATGGTCATAAGAAATTTCTTTTCTCTACCACATCTAACTATACACTGATAAGTTAAATTTCAAAATTTCTCTATAAATAACAAAAATCACATCCTCAATTAAAAAACATAATCTTACATAAATTTTGTGTGATTCAATGGATTGGAAAAATATTTTTCCTTGGCATAGGTTCATAATTGTCACATAGACACAAATTATAGCATTCTACAATTATGGCTCATGTTATTTGACAAAAAATATTTTCAACTGGAAGTACCAACAAGTTTTTTCAAACTAATTTTGAGCATGTGTTTATAGTCCAGATTGTAGGGAGCCTTATCTTCTGCATACTTACCCACAACATCTTCAAATGTCACTTATGCTTCATTGAGAGAGCTAACAAGTTTTTAACCTACTCCAAAGTACCAATCTACAAGGAAAATGAAAAATGAGAAAATTATCATTCATATATATACCAACACTTGAAGTCAATCTCTTTCATACAGAATACAATGCAAAAGTTTATTTCGTAGCACATTTCACAGTAGACATGTGCCTTACTCAAGATACTTTAAAAATATTTAATTAATTAACCAAAAATGAACAAATGTGAAGTGCAATTTGTAATTTACAGTTATGCATGTCTTCTTGATTCGACATAAGCGAAGATTAGTATGTTAAATTATTTACATTATAATTGAAAAATATAAACATCATTTTGCTACTATAAATAAGAATTTTCAGATTTGGTTTATGTATGATAAAATTGTCTTAGAAGGTTGAAACTTACTGAAATGCTTTGTATCTTTTCTCCTTGGATTAAGTAGAAGTTTGGGTTGTTAATGATCAAAATATTTTCCACTTCTATTATTGTTTTGTTTTATATTTCATAACAACCCGAAGGCTGAATTCATAGGGTTAATATAAAAAAGACTTCTAATTAAGAGGTGAAACTTTTGAATTTCATATTCCCAAAAACTTTCCACACAATTCCATGAATGAAACACAAGTCACTCCTTAGTAATTTTTTCCTTTGCCTTTTGTTATGGTCCCTTTTTTTAAATATGTCATCACGCCTTCAAAATAAGCATCTTCATATGAAAACAATCTAGACAATAACCCAAATGATTTTCTTGAAGGAAACCAACATACATCCTTTCAAGAACATTGTTACAAGGGATTTATCTTAGGGATATTGACTCTCAACCCCATCCCAGATCTATCTTTCTACAAAAGTGAAATACAACAAAGATCCTCCCAATAGTGGATTTCCTCCTGCCACTAGGTCAATCACATGATTTGATCAAATTTTAGGGAGTATGCTCCCCGAAGCACTTGAACGTTAGTTGTGTCCACCTAAAATTCTATGGATTATTCCATGGTCCACTCCACATTGGAAACATACTTTGTAGAGAAGGAAATGGGTACAAAACTCATGGAATGGATCCCACGACTATGAAACAAATCCCAAAAATTTCAACGTTTTGACACATGTATCCCCAGTCAAAGAGACTTTTTAAAGTAAAAATGCCCTAGAACCTTAAAAATCTAAAGGATAAAACCATACACCCCATTCCGACTCTATAATAAGACCAATTCCTCCATTGAGAAATAGAAAAGATATAGCTGCAAACTAAAATCATCATTCTATAAATTGCACAAGAATGTTTGGAAGACTGAAGTTGGAAGTTGGGTCAAGATTGAAGCTTGGAGCTTAGTTGAGAATTGATCTTGACCAATCAATTCCAACTTCGAGAATCATATTTTGAATTTTTATTTGTAATACCTACAATTAAGCCATTCTCGGAAGAAAAAATATTTTAACCACTGGTATATATAACATTGTATTAAAAGAATATTTGTAGTCGGGGAGAAGATTTATGAAGCCATATTGGTATCCCATATCCCTTGAAAAAGGTGGTGGAAGAGTTAAAATTGCAATTACATTTCAAACATATGAAATAACATTTTGAGAATCATGCCTTGCAATTTTTTGTGAGTTTGATAAATTTGCAATGAAGTAATTAACAATATATATTCAATTAAAGTGGTTTCTCACCCAATCCTCAAGGTCAATGTCAAATTTTCCATCAATACTCATTTACCATTTATTGAACCTTAAGTTTTGTATAGGTTTATAATGTCTATATTTGAGTACCTACAATCCTTCCACAACAAGGCTACTCTTTTGTATTTGATGAGCCATGGAGCTTTACCTATAGGTTCTTTCTCTTAGATCATGGATTTCAAAGCCAATCCCAAACAAGATAGAAGTAACTTTTAGGTATTAACATGGCATGCTTGGGCACAAATTATGTAATAGGGCATTTTTCTTGGCCTTCAATTCAAAAAATTAGGATCTTGAGCACATTATATCCACTTCCATTGATATAGGTCGAAGGTGGTCACATGACAAGTTTGAAACATGTTTTTTGATTTAATGTTGATGAAAGATGTATTTGTGTTCAAGTGTATAGTTTGTAAATTTTTCATATACAAATATGTTGTATATACTTAACATATGTAAATGCAAGACACACATCATTTCCTTGTTTCTAAAGATTTTTAAAATTCATATTTTCGAATTGATCCCTATTTATAAAACCTTTTACACATCCTTGTTTCATTATGTTGAATTATGTTGAGCCAGACTCTTGAAATTTTGAACATCCATGTACTAATTATGTTGAACTGGAATGTAGGTTTCTTTTGAAATTTTTTAATTACACCTATAAATATAGAACCATCATAGCCAAATGAAATAGTGAGCAAAACGCAATAATATTCCCTCAAGGAAGACCAGAGATTTCTATTATTCCAGCATATGGAAATCCTTATAAAAAACCCTGTGGGTGGTTCATAAAATGGAGTTTCAATGAATACAATAAATTCCTAAATCACTCATACACTAGGGTAAATGTCATTTTATTGAATAGACTGATACAGTAATGAGAGTATCTCCAGGTCCATCTGAAGTAAATGGAAACCCTGGACCAGGTTGAGTGCTACAAAAATTCAATTCTATGTCGATTTGTAAAATGTTTCTGCCAGAACATATAGTAATGAAAGCTCCCAATGGAAGGATATACATCTAAATCCTCTATTTCAATATATACCATTTGCTAGTAAAAATCCTATTTTGGGACCTCTTGAAGCCAAGTTTAATATCCAGGGTAGAAATATTGTTGATACGTTTGTAGTCCATTTCATCTATGGAAATGGACTACAATTTAATTTGGGGTGTTCCCCTTAATGGCGGAAAAGGACTAATATGGTCAATAAAGTGAAAAAATGCTACAAAAACCTTGGTTGAGAAAAATTATACAATGCGTTGTTCACATAAGAAAGACAATCTCTTGACAAATAATTAAAAACCATAATACATAGGCAAAACAAGGGGTGTCCATTATTTTTTATGGATGAAAATACTAAATAAACCTCCCTTTAATCAATCTCATTGCAATATTCACCCGATAAGTAATGTTTTTGAAGGTTTTTTACTACAGTGGAGTTGATAAAGATGCAACATTCATCTGTATTCTTCACAATTCTTTTTTATGGAAAACAAATTTGGAGCCACAAAGCATTATCCAAGTTATAATGGTTAATGCATAGGTTTTCATTATTACATGCTTCATTGGGGAAGGTCAATATGATCACATATTTTAGACTTGAGTGGTATAATTCACTAGATATTACCCCTATTGATACTGGAAAGATTGACTTGATTAGCCATATAAGTAGAAGTGAAGAAAATATAAATGTCTAAAAATGTCACTGGATAACATGACTCACTTCAACCCACTTGAGGATGTTATATGAGCAATGCAACCTCCCACTAAAGCT
>APFE030709843.1:152322-214682 GCA_000404065.3 Pinus taeda
TACAGTTTATGACTTTGCACCAGAGTATCTCAATGAGTTACCTAAAGACATCATCCTTGATAGAAGAACCAGGACTTCACGATGAGGAGATGTGAAATACCTTCAAGTTGGTTTCAAGGGGATGCACCCTAGCAAGGAAAAATGGCTAGAAAAATAAAGAGTGAGGGAACAATTCCCTCACTTTCCAATTGACTAATAAAGCTTTTGGTGGTCCAAAATATTCTCAATGGGGAGGATTGATCCAGGTGGATCTCCAGACACTAGTGGCATGGAAAAGGCTCAGAATTCAAAGTGGTGGAAAGACAATTAACTTGACATTAAATCGAAGTGCTCGTCGCCCTGATTCCAACGGTGTGAACAACACTCCAATCCAAGTCCAGATGAGGAAGATAGAGGTAGTCAAAGTTTTGGTTGACTTTTGCTGACTGGGTAGGATTAATGGAGATAAAATTTGGAATCTTCCGACAGACAAAATCCAGCCAACTCTACTGGATTTCGGGTGAAATTGTCACCTCGTTAAAATGTCTCCTTCGGTCCAAAATCTGGATTTCAAAAACTGCCATATTTTATTTTTTTTTAAAAGGGGTGGCGGGCCACTAACCCCGCCACCCCAATCCTATCCTGTAATTATGGAGGGGCGGGCCACTACCCCCGGCCCCTCCCCACATACCCGACATAACTGTTTTGCACAGAACACGTGGTGGGACGGCCCTTAGGGCGCGAACCCAACCACGACCACTTTTTAAAAACATTGCCCATTAATAAGGATACAATGCCATAGGATAAGGGACAAGTGAGGTGGGTGGGCCGCCTAAGGCAGGCCCAGCCCAACCTCCCTACCAAAAACGTATTTTTGTTATGTAAAATGGGAGGGGGCTGGGTTTAACTGCCCGACCCCCTCCACAACAAACATATCTTCAACCATTTCGCCAATGAAGTTTTTGTAAACTTCACCCACCTTTTTCATATTTAAACTTAGTCATCAGTGCACCCAGGTAGAGAAGGAGAGCACACGTAGTTCAATGCAGGTTATTTTGTAGGTGGCAGAACCATGAGCAGTGTAGAGAGAGGGCAGAACCATGATTTGAGCAATTTCTCCAGGGGGCCAAATTTTTTCTTTGTCACATTTTGACAAATTTTATATGGTTTCAACATTTATCGATGCCACGAACACAATGGTGCTATCCATTTCTCCAATAGAGTTATGCATTTTTTGGCCATTTATCAGTATGGAGGTATAAGACTCCTTTTTTGTAACTGATGCTTGTACTCTTCTTTCTCATGCGACTTAATGAATGAAGGCCTCCCCATTGATCAAGTAGGGCCCGGAGACATAGTCCAAATCAAACAAACTCCATTATCAAGTCTCTTGTCTTCTTTCATGGTTTATGTGTTTCTCCTCTTCTCTCATGTGCACACTAAATTTCCATGTTTAAGCTACAATTTATGCATGTAATTATTTATCTATAAGCAAAAGATCTTGGATCAAGCATTATCTAACATCACATTTTGAGAGAAAGCTTGTCTCAATATGAAAAACAATCATGGTCAACCATAGTTTAACATCACATTGTGACAAATATTTTGTCAATAAGAAAATCAATCGTGGTCAACCATGTTTATTTTAGGGTTTATAATATTTATCTTAGGGTTTATATAGCTTGTGTTTAATATTATTCCCTTAGGTTTATAATATTTATCTTAGGGTTTATATATCTTGGGCTTATAATATTAATCCCTTGGGTTTAGTATTATTCCCTTGGGTTTATAATACCTTGGGGTTATAGAATTAATCCCTTGGGCTAATCAATCTAAGGGTTCATATTCCTAGATTATAATATTATCCATAAGGGTTTAATATAAATCCCTTGGGTTTATAATCATGGTCAACCATGCACAACCATGGTGCAATGTCACATTGTGACAAAGTTTGTCTCAATATGAAAATCAATCATGGTCAACCATGGAATAATGTTGCATTGTCACAAAGATTGTCTCAATATCAAAATGAACCATGGTCAAACATGGTCAACAATGTTTATTTTAGGGTTTGTAGTATTTATGTTAGGGTTTATATACCTTGGGTTTATAATATTAATCCCTTACATTTAATATAACTCCCTTTGGTTTTTAGTAGTAATTTCTTAAGTTTATTACCGTTGGTGAGGTCCAACGTTGCAGTATGAGAAAGATTGTCTCGAAATTAAAATCGATCAAGGTTAAGTATGGTCCAATGTCTCATTGTGACAATGATTGTCTCAATATGAAAATCAACCATTATCAACGATGTTCCAACATTGTATTCCAAAAAATATTGTCTCAATATGAAAATCAAACTTGGTCAACCATGGTCCCATTGTGAGAAATATTGTTCAACGTCATCTTCGTCCAAGATCACATTGTGACAACCATGGTCATCCATGGTCAACCATGTTCCAATGTCACAATTCTGACAAAGATTGTTTTAGTATGAAAATCAACCATGGTAAAAAATGTTCAGGCACAGTCAATAACCATGGTCACATTGTGACAAAGATTGTCTCTTGGTCCAATGTCACATTGTGACAACATGGTTATCCATGGTCAACCATGGTCCAGTGTTGCATTATGATAAACATTGTCTCAATTGAAAGCCAACAATGGTCAAGAATTGTCCAATTTCACATTTTGAGGAAGGTTGTGTCAATTTGAAAATCAATCATCGTCAACCATAGTCCAACGTTGCATTGTGACAAAGATTTTGTCAATATGAAAATCACCCATGGTCAACCAAGTTTATTTTAAGGTTTATATAATATTTATCTTAGAGTTTATATGCCTTAGGTTTATAACCATGGTCCAATGTCGCATTATGACAAATATTTTCTCGACATTAAAATCAATCAAGTTCAACCATGGTTAACCATAGTCGAATGTCGCATTGTGAGAAGGATTGTCTCACTATGAAAATCAATCATGGTCAACCTTGTTCAAACATTGGATTCTGACAAAGATTGTCTTAATATGAAAATCAGCCATGGTCACATTGTGACAAGTTTGTCTCTTGGTCCAAAGTCACATGTGATAACCATGGTCATCCTTAGTCAACCATGGTCCAACATCGCATTCTGAGAAAGATTGTCTCAATATGAAAATCAACCATGAACAACCATGGTCAATGACCGTGGTCACATTATGACAAAGATTGTCTCTTCATCCAATGTCACATTGTGACAACATGGTCATCCATGGTCAAGAATTGGCCAATGTCGCATCGTGAGAAAGTTTCTCTTTATATGAAAATCAAGCATGGTCAACCATAATCTAATGTTTCATTGTGACAACTATTTTATCATTAAGAAAATCAACTGTGGTCAACCATAGAAAACTATGTTTATTTTAGGGTTTATAATATTTATCTTAGGGTTTATATACCTTGGGTTTAATATTATTCCCTTGGGTTTTTAGTATTAATCACTTGGGTTAATTATTCCCTTGGGTTTATAATATTTATCTTAGGGTTTATATAGCTTTGGTTTATAATATTAATCCCTTGAGTTTATAATACCTTGGGGTTTTAGAATTAATCCATTTTGTTAATAATATAAATCTCTTGGGTTTATCAATCTAAGGGTTCATATTCTTAGGGCATAATATTATTCAGAAGGCTTATAATATTAATCCTAGAGTTTATATAAATCCCTTGGGCTTATAATCATGGTCAACCATTCGCAACCATGGTCCAATGTCACAATATGATAGATATTATTTCGCAAATCAACCATGGTCAAATGTCTCATTGTGACAAAGATTGTCTCAATATGGAAATCAACTATGGTAAAACATGGTCAACCATGTTTATTTTAGGGTTTATAGTATTTATCTTAGAGTTTATATACCTAGGGTTTATAATATTAATCTCTTGGGTTTAATATTGCTCCCATGGGTTTTTAGTATCCATCCCTTGAGTTTATTATTCCATTTTATTTATAATATTAATATGTTCTATTGAATTAAATAATAATAAATAAAGAATTAAAATGAATAAAATTAACAACGAATATTAATTCATTAATAATCAATGATTCGAAATTAATTAATAATGATTTATTAATTATTTTTTATTGAATTTATTTATTTATTTATTTGTAAACTTAGGCATTCATCTTTCTATATTATGAGAACAAAAACTTACAGCAAACTAGTGATCAGGTGGCAAGTCTGCCCGTAGGAAACCAGACCGCCACCTATCAGCATTATAACCAGACCAAAATTTAAAGATGTTTTTCTCCTTCATACTGTCATAATCAAATTGTTGAGTACTACTATTTAAACTACCTACACAACCATAACATAGTAACCATGCATAGTTCATTTTTAACTTCATTTGAAACAAAACCAGAGACTCATCTCTGTCATTCCTCATCAGACGAGATGACCGGGGCGGGCACTGTGGTACTACATCCAGGTTTCACCTTCTTCTGTTCCATTGCCCATTTCATTTCCTGCAACATTTGTTCCATCTTCAGCAGCATCACATGGTTTCTCGTTGTCTGGACTTGGACGGCCGCAAGCTCTTTCATGAGGGTTGCCTTTAGATTATCTGTTTCCTTCCTTGTCTGGCTTTTTTCCTTCCTCTCTCTATTTCCTTTCTTCTTCCTCTTCTTCTCTGACAACCTGGTTCATTACCATAGCCCGG
This sequence comes from Pinus taeda, assembly GCA_000404065.3. Taxonomy (NCBI): domain Eukaryota; kingdom Viridiplantae; phylum Streptophyta; class Pinopsida; order Pinales; family Pinaceae; genus Pinus; species Pinus taeda. Next base: position 157,001 of record APFE030709843.1, read on the forward strand.
GCGACCACATGTTTCATTATCCAATACTGTTGTAACATCTTATTAAATAGAGAATTTCTACTCCTAGTATTTCCGAGGTCGGGGATCAGCTCCTCCCATTCCCCTCTGGGGATTTCCTTATTCTCGCTAATGTCCCGCAGCTCCCGTTCCCACCTATTGATTTGAGCGCATGTTTCCGGGGAGTTCCTAGCCAGATACGCGTTTATCAGTAGCGTGCTTTTCTCTGAGTCTGGCTACCTTCCTCTCCGCTTCGGATTGCTGCTGGTGCCTTGTTCCCTAGTTCGAGCTTATTTTGCCTTCTTCGGAGCCATCTTGCTGCGGTCCTGGAACCTTGAATTTTTTGAGGCTTGTCTACCTAGCAAGACAGCAAACCATAAGTCAGTGCCTTTGAATTGAGGTTCTGCTGACATCCAGTCACTTACCTTCCCATCCTTAGCCTGAGGGGCCTACCATTGCTTCTGGCTGGCAGTCCTAAGCCACTGCACAAATTCACCTGCGATGCAGCCCGAAACCCTTCCCCCCCTCTCAACATCTGAGAAATTCTCGCTTTGACTTGCATAGCTGGTCTCGGCAAACAGAGCAATCATCCCTCGACTTCCCTTCTGATGGGGAAGGCCTATGACCCCCCAGAGGCCCAGAGAGCTTCTGCACAAAGCCTGCCAGGGTTTATCCAGGCAGCCAACACAGGCATGGAACCAGAGCCCATCGTGGCGCTCAGCGAGACCCAGCAGAGCCACCCTCCCCTCCCACCTCTCCTTTCTTATCATGAAATGACCCCGACTACTGGGGCCACGGGTTTCTTCACCAGAACTCTCATCTGCTCTGATGGGTCAGAGGTTATTCGTATCTTGGCCAGGGTAACCACCTCCTATCCGTCTACTAGGTAAAGGCTCCTTTTACTAAACATTCTCATTAACAACCAGTCGATTCTACCTCTATCTAACACAAGGTCCGAAAGACAGGGGCTCAAGGAGACATACCACCTTTTTTCGCCACAACCTGAGATGAGGACTAGACGCTGCTCCTTGCTGCCACCTTTTGCCGATCCTTCATTCTCAGTGCTATACTGCATGAACGTTCTAATGGCCACCTCAGGCCTTTGCTTATACACTCTCCTTTGTCTTTTCATCCTACCCTCCACTTGGCCACTTGATTGCCTGGCTCTCATCCCCGCATCCTTACCTCAGGATTTGGTGATACATGGCTGTCCTCCTTTATTCTTCATTACTCCTGCCTTCTCCTGACTGCTCCTGCCGTACCCTTTCTATACCCCCGGTGCCACCTGTCATCCTTCCTCTTCCATTTATCCCGACTTCCCACACTCCCTCCAGAGCTTTCCTTAATGATGCCTCGATTCGCTCTACTTCCCCGTTAGGTGGCCTTTGCCCCATCATCTTCCTTGCTTCGTCCCTTGTGTCTCCCTTGTCCTCTCTTGCAGATATGCTGTCCATTCTTGCTCGCGGAAATCTTTCACCGCAACTGTTACATCCTATCTGATTCTGGTCGTTTGCCTCGATATTTCCATTTCCATCCTTATCGTCGTCCAGTAATTGTTGTAATCTGTCACGCTCCTCCTGTATCAGCATTGCATTCCTTCATTGTCAATCGACTTTCCTCGATTCAGACTACCCCAATTCGCTAACCAGTCAGCTGGTTTGTTGCCTGAGCGCCTCACGTGGGAAGGGATGAGATAGTCTATTTTGGGCAGAAGTTTCCCTATTTCCATGATGAGCCATGCCATGCGCCAACTCTTACTGATTGTTTCCACTGGTTTTTGCTGTTGTAATTGCCTTACCATGTCCACCACCAATTTAGAGTCTCCCTCAATTTGCAGACTCTTAATTTTTACCTGTATCGGAATTTCCAGGCCCCGCTTCAGAGCATGCAGTTCCGCTTCATTCTTTGTCACCTCCCCGCAGTCCATTGTAAATATTCTCAAGGTGTTACCACGGTCATTTCTAAAGACTCCCCCGATACCTGCTTCTCCCGGGTTGTGTTTGGCAGCCCCGTCGAAATTTAGTTTTGTGAATCCCTGTGGGGGTTTTCTGAACTTTGTTATTTCTGCCACCTCTCTGGATTGGGCTTTCCTTGGACACTCCCACTAACCATGCTCTGGTTTACCTCTAATCTCTTCAGGATTTTTTCCTCCAGTGGCGACAACTGCCAGTCCTCGTCTTTCCAACTCTCCATTAAAATCGTTTCTCTCATATTTCTGAGGGTTTTCTCCCATATGTCTGCTGGAGCTCGGTTTTCTGCCTTGAAAATGACACTATTCCGTGCCTTCCAAATGTTCCAGAATAAGAACCTAGCAAAGAGAAGCCATGCACGATTAATCATCAGATTTTGGTAAGGTTTCCTCGGCTAATTTTCTATGGAATTAATGATGTTTTGATAATTTCTATGACAGCGTTCAAACAGTTTGCCATGGCTTTCCCATAGGATATTGTTGACTATGCACCGGTTCATCAGGTGCTCCATAGTCTCTTGTGAATTACAGAGCACGCAACGAGATGGTCCTTGCTTCCCTTCCTCTGTATCTGGTCCCAGGTAAGCGCCCTTCCATGTATCATAGTCCAGACAAAGAAAGACACTTTCGGCCAGTGTTTAATTTTCCATAGATTTTTCCATTTTTTCGTCTCTGCCTGTTGATTCTGGTTAACTGTGTGATAATATCCTTCTGATATTGAGAAAGTGCCTTGAATTCGGGTCCCCCATATTAGAATATCTGACCCAGTTTTCCTCGCCAGCTTTCAAGATGCCATCTCTTTGTAATAATCTTGCCATCTATCTATGTCAGGGGCTCTTTCCTAGTCTTCTTTCTGCTTCCAATTACACCAATATCCTCCTACCCTTGGTTTCCATAATTTGCCTACAACCTTCCCCTCTGACTTGGATGTGAAATCATGGATGGTGTGGAGGTTTTCTTTGAGGATGAGCCTTTCACGTTGCTGCCATGGTTCCTCCCAAAACCTGGCTTTATCTCCAGCTCTTATCTCCCAAAAACTATAATCTCTTATCAATTCTTTGTTACCCCTTTCCAGGTTCCAAATTGTGGAGCCTCTAACCTCCATCTGGCTTCTCATTTTGTCTTCGGGTTCCCCTATTTCCTCATATTTCCTTTCCCATATCACTTTCCACAAATCTTGGCCGCCTTGGGCCCACCTCCACCATAGCTTCGCCCCCAGCACTTGGTTGAGAAAGAAGGGGTCACTTAACCCTAAACCTCCATCTTTGGTTAGCCTACTAAGCCATGCCCACGAAATTAGGGCCCATTTCCTAGTCTTGCTGGTTCCTTGCCAAATAAATTTTTTGAACATGGCGACCATCTTTTGACTAATGGACTTGGGGATAGCTTGAAATGAAATCTGGTAGATTGGAATATCCTGCAGAATAGATTTTAATAAAATTAGCTGGCTAGGGGCATTCAACGAGCGAACGGTCCAATTTTCCATCGTGTTCCTGATTTTTTTAATTAAGGGTTACCAGTTAACGGCCCTGTATTGATGCTCATTCAACATAATGCCCAGGTATTTTGTTGGGAAGGTTCCAATTCTGAACCCCATGGTGCGTGCCAAGAATCTTTGGATCGCAAGCGGGGTATTAAAGAAGAAAACCTCAGTTTTCTCCTTATTAATCTCTGTCCCGGAAGCTTGATTAAATTTAGATAATGTTTTGACAATCTTCTAGGCCTCCTTGAGCGTGGCTTGGCCATATAACATGACATCATCCACAAATTGCTGGTGCAAAACCGGGAGATCATTCCCACATATTTGAAGCCCCTTTATCTGATCCCTAGCAACTTGTTGACCAGCCTACCCAAACCTTCCGCGGCCAAGATAAAAAGGAAGGGAGACAAGGGATCTCCCTGCCTTAAACCACGCGTTGGGTTGAAGGCTTCGGAGGGGGTACCGTTCAGCAAGACTGACATGACGGGGGTACTTACCATTGATAGGATCCAATTTACCCATCTTTGATCAAATCTGTGGGCCTTGAGAATGCTTTCCAAGAATCTCCAGCTAATGCGGTCGTACGCCTTCGCCAAGTCTAATTTGATAAGCATGCCTAGGTTTCTAGAATTTTTCAAGGAGTGAATCACTTCCTGGGCCACTATGTTTCTGTTTGTTATCTGTCTCCCTTTGACAAAGCCTGTTTGTTCTTGCACTATGAGCTCTAGTAGAATCGGCTTGAGTCTATTTACCATAATTGAAGCTAAACTTTTATATACCACGTTACATAGGGATATGGGCCTAAATCCCTACGGTTCGTCCGAACTGCAGTTCTTAGGGATCAGTGCCAAGAGAGTGGCATTCAGTCCCTAGTGAATTCTTTTAGAACGCCTTGATTCCTCCACCAAGTCCAGCAAGTCGTTTCCTATAAAACTCCAGGCTGCTTGGTAAAACTCTATGGTAAAGCCATCGGGGCCCGGCGCCTTATTCTTTGTCATTTTGTTAACCACTTCCTCTACTTCATCCTTGGAGATTACCATGAGCAGAGCCATGTTTTGTTCCCTGGTAACTTTCTTAGGGATATGTTGGCAGACCCTTTCTATGTCCTCTATTCTATTGATGTTTGGTTATGTTAGGACTCCTTTAAAGTGCTCCACCAGGAGCCGTTCCATATCTTTCTGCTTCAACACTCTGTTTCCTTGACTGCCTTTCAAGGAAAATATTTTGTTGTGATGCCGGTGATTCAGCATCGCTTTGTGGAAGAATTTGGAATTATTTTCTCCCTCTCTTAGCCATTGGACACGGGATTTCTGTTTCCACAAAATTTCTTCTTGTTTTCGTCTTTCCTCCAGTTGGTTGATTACCCTGCCTTCCTCCTCAATTACCTCCTCATTCCTTCCACCTGTAATGATTTGTTGTTGTATTTCTTCCAGTCTAGTCTAGAGTTTACCTTTCTCCTGCTGAATATTGCCGAATTCTTCCCTATTCCAATTCTTGATTTTGCTCTTTATTTCCTTAAGTCTGAGCTAGAACGAATGCATTTTGTTCTGGCCTTCCGTTCCCTTCTTACTCTCCTGCCACCAGTTCTTTACTTTGTCCAAGAAATCTGGGGCTCTGAGCCAAAGGGATTCAAAATGAAAGGGTCTCTTCTTATTCTGATCATTCAAAGCTAATTCTAGCTTGATTGGCCAATGGTCGGACCTTATAGAGGGTAGGATAGAGGCTTCATAAAATATATCGAGCCCTATTATGAACTCCAAGACTAGGAATCTATCTAGTCTTGACGCGATTTTTTTGGCCCCCCCTCTTCTATTGTTCCAGGTGAATTTCCCATTTATAGTGGGAATATCTACCAACCTTAATTTTGTTTGAACATCTCTGAATCTTTCCATCTCCAGATCTTCTCCACTTATTCCTCCTTTTTTCTCTTCTCTTGACGTGGTCAAGTTAAAATCCCCTGCAATAATCCATCTCTGTTCCTGATGCATGCTTTTTATTTTTTCTAAATGGGTCAGGAATAGGCCTCTATCCACCTGGGTATTGGGCCCATAGACAGCCGACACCACCACCTAGTCACTTTGCCCAATGAGTCTGAATCTTCTAGCCAGGATTCTTGGCATTCCTATCCACCAATCTGATAGGACTTTTGTTGGATTCCAAATAACTGCTATCCCACCTGCACTTCCTTTGGCATCAATGGTAACTTGTTCATATTGTGGTGTTATTTTGTTAAGAATTTCCTCCATCTTCTGACCTGAAATTTTAGTTTCTTGAATAAGCATGATTTGGGGTTTGTCCTTCCTCAATCTTGCCGCTAAATGTCTTTGTTTCCCTCTGCTGTTTAGACCTCTAATATTTCATGATGTCAAAATCATTGATTAATTTGGGATAGGTTTTGGAACACCGCTAACAGTGGTACCACTCTCCCTATATTCACCAGCATTTCTCCCATTAATTGGATGGAATCCTTAAGATTTTTCCTTCCTCTTTTTTCCCCCGTTTCCTTGGCCTATCTGATGTGTTCTACTTTCCTTCTGGCTCTCTTGATATTCTTCTGGCGTAGCTTTACCTTTTTCCAGTTTAGCCTTATACTGTTGAAAGGTTTCCATGTACAACCTCTTCTGATCTTCCCGGATAAACCTCTCATCCAAGTTCCTCCACTCATTTAGTAGTTTTTTTAGGACTTCTTCCTCTTCGCTTAAGTCTTCCCTTTTTGTTTCCAAGTCCATATCCATCTGTTCTATGGGTTCTTCCTGTTCTTTACCTTTGTCCATGGTCTCACTCGGGGCTTTCCTTTTTGTGTGGATTCTTTCACTACTCGCGCTATTTTCTGACTCCTTATCCTCTTAGTTTTCCATAGTTTAGTCCTCCGCTTCTCCCTCCTCCTGTAATAACTCAAAGCTGTTTGATTTCTCTGGGGTTAATTGTTTTTCCTTCCTATCTTCCCTGGGGATTTCCTTGTTCATTTTCCATTTACTTTTCACCTCGTGGAATCCTTCTTGGTCAATTGTCCCTCTTTTTTGTAGGTTACATTTCCTTTCTTCTTCTTCTCGTGTAATCGGACATTCCTTAGCCAAATGGCCATGTTCATGGCACCTACGGCATCTAAATGGTATGTGCTCGTAGTCTAAGTTTTGTTGTCATACTTCTTCATGATACTCTATTTCCACAAAGTCTGGGATGGGATTTGCTAAGTTCATATAGACACATATCCTAGCGTACGATGTGTACCTTCCCTTCTTCGTGGATCCTGCTATTTTCACAAAACTTCCTATTGAGTTTCCTATCCCCTTCAAAATTTCCGGATCCTAGAAATCTATAGGTAGCCCAAACAATCGAACCCGGACTGGCGCTGCTAGAAATTTTTCCCTATCAGGGTTGTAGCATTCCTCTCAATAACATATAAACAGACCAGCATTATAATAGAAATAGGGGCCATTTTCAAAAACTTTTTCCTTGTCTTTTAGGTTTGAGAAGATTACCGTGAAAAATCCCTTCGCTCCCAGCTTGAGCTCAATGTGGCCTTGGGGCTGCCATTTTTGTTGAATCCACTTAGTAAGTTCTTTTTTTGACAGCCAGACTCCCACTAACTTGCAGATAAGGGCATGATCCTTCATATAGCTTCTGTACCCTTCCAGTTTATTTGATGGAGTCACAAACCTGGGTCTCTCCTCTGCACATGGCAGACATCTGCCCCTTCAGCCGGCCTGCCAGGTTGCTCCCAAGACTGGTCCAACGCTCTGTTTCTCCTTTGTCGCCTGACCATTCAAATCGTCTCCTGTCATCGTATCCCTATAGGAGGGGATCTCTCCCCTCCTGACATCTTCTATCATACCTTTTGTCTCTCATATGTCAGCCTTTTCTTCTGCTAAGTCCCTCTGGTGTCTACGCCCTGGCCGAACCTTCTCTCCTCCCTAGGGTTTTACCATCTTTCCGCCATTAGGTTTTTGGTTGCAGAGCAATTTTTCACTTGAACAGTTCTTTTGGCATGTTAAAACATGGAAGAAAAAATTATTGAATTAATTTATTAATAATGAGTTATTAATTAATTAATAACCAATAAAATGTTTATTAAATAACCATATTTATTTCATAAATACTAAATAACAATATTTATTTCATAAATGATTAATTAACAATATTTATATTAAGTTTATGAAAGATTTTTCGGCGTAAATCACATGATATTTCATTTGTCGACACGTTTCAAACCAACTAGTGTGGTTCATTATCATAGAGAGGATGGTTAGAAGATCAGTAGTTGCTGGGTCCCAGCCCTCTCTTCCTAGTCGTTTTCTTCCCCTCTCCCCCCCTCGGTTATAGCTTGTTCTTGTTTTCCTTTTTAGCAAATTTCCCCTTGTTTTCCCGTATCCTGTGGCCTTGGTTCTTTGAGGAGTGGTTAATATAGTTTGAGGTATTTTAATAGCATTTAGTTTATGCTATTAGTTATATACTAATAATTTTAACTTAATTAATAAAATAAAATTAATCTTGAAATCAATCTATGATAATATGCTAATTTAACACTTAAATAAACAATTAATTAAATTTAAATTATTTAAAATATTCTTTCTAACCCTTAAATCACTCTAATATTTATATATTTATATTAGTTAATAACTTTTGCTATTAATTTAAAATTAATTTATTTTAATATATATTTTCATTAAAAATTTATAAAATAGTTAAAACTTCTATTTTCATATGACCTTTTAACTTTTAATTTTAATAAGAATATAACTAACTATCAATTTAATAATCAAATTAAATTAACTTATTTAATTTAATTCAATTAATTAATAAAATGAAAAATTAATCTTGAAATCAATCTATGATATAATATTGCTAATTTAACACTTAAATAAACAATTAATTAAATTTAAATTATTTAAAATATTCTTCTAACCCTTAACTCACTCTAATATTTATATATTTATATTTGGTTAGTGACTTCTATTACTAAATAGTAATTTAAAATTAATTTATTTAAATATATATTTATAGTTAAAAGTTTATAAAATAGTTAAAACGTATATATTCATATGTCCCTTTAATGTTTAATTTAATAAGAATATAACTATCTATCAATTTAATAATTATATTGAATTGACTTATTTAATTAAATAAAGGTTATGCCCCTAGTCCAGTGCAACTAACCGTTTCTCGGTCAAATTTAGCGGTTAGTCAATATAGTCGTTACCTGGTCAAGAATTATAGTCATTGGATGTTCTGCTCTCACTAGTTAACATGCAAAGCTAGGTCTAGAATTATAATAGTTGGATGTTCTGGTCTCACTATTTAACATGCAAAGCTAGGTCTGATTCTTCAACTTGCCCTGACAATGAACCACACTGATTGTTTCGAAACTTGTCGACAAATGAAATATCATGTGATTTATGCCAAAAAATCTCTCATAAACTTGATAGGGATTACAGAAGCCTCAATTCAACAATATTTATATTAATAAATATTTATTTCATTAATATGATTGTGCATGTAATTGATATAAATCTTCTGATTATATCAACCACATAAACTATATAATTGTGCTAATTTTAAATTAAACTAAAAATAAAATTATATGAATTAATGTTCAGTTAATTAACACAGAATCACCAAAAATTCATGAACATCTTCCCAGAAAAGTCCATTATCTGTTGAAATATTGAGACAACTCAAACGTTTTAGGCAACTTAATCCTTCTATTCTCTTCATCTTCCAACACTTCTATGCCTTATGTCTTCCAAAGATATCGTACCTCGCAGACTAAGGAATTCCGGCGTGAAGCATTGATGCAGAGGAACTTAAGGTTCACGAGACTCGAAAGATTCTCTCATGTTTCCAATTCCCATTAGTTTTGAAGGTCCACTCTTATTAATGTTAATGGCAAGGCAATAGCCTGCTTTAGCTGAATATTTTCTTAAAGATCTATAGTTTGGAGTCAGGGACCAGCACCTTCAACCATACATATCTCGGATATGGATGTCTTCCTCAAAGTGATATCTCTTAAAAATCCCATGGTCAGTTGATCCTTTCGAAAACTAAAATTAGCTATCGGACAACAATCTCTCGTCAAAAATTTGATATTCGGCGCTATAATTCCTTCTGGTGAGAGGAAACTTAGATGGGAGCATTGTATCACAATCAACACTGTTAAACCACTTAAATTGGCCACAGAACGCGGTAACCTTGTCAACTTTGGGCTCCCTATTCTCAGTTGGTTTAGATTGTAAATTCAGATATGTCAGATGCCTCTGATACGGGATTTCGTCTAGCAAGGCTACCAATTGAGCACATCCTTTGAAGTCAAAATACTCTAGCGTGGAAATTAGTCCTAATATATCCTGTGGAATGAACAGATTCCTGCACTGTCGCAATGCTTGAGATAAATGAATATAAAAGGGGGATTTCTGTAATTAATGCTGAGTGATATTAAATTTTATAAAGTTATTTATATTAAATTTATAGTATCTATTCTTAATAGATCGATAAGCGTTTAAGATCATTTCATAATACTTGCATGTTACTTTGCGGTACTCCCGTAAAAACAAGTACTCATAATAAAATAATGTGCATTAATCAATCAAGACGTGGTACCTTACTGAAATTGTGATCCATAGAAGTCAGATCAAAGTTTTGGAAAAACTGTTCGATATTGTCTCTATCACCCTAAAGCTCCAAAATGCTCAACTTTGTGGGACGAATATAAGAATGAGAAGGCAAGAACCCAAACCGAAATTTCTTCGATGTGCCCAGCAGTGACGACAAATCTACAGGGAATTCCAGCACGAATAGATCGACACACTCGCCTCTGAAATGGACATCCGATGGATACTTATCTTTCGACGTGTGAATTCACCATATTGATAAATGTGGTAAATGTGATGCGCTGACAGTCACATAAAGTGAATTAAAAAAGAGCAACTTTGGATTAAGCTAGTTTAGGAAAGAGTAGTTCATAAGAGTTTAAATTTTGCTTTGTAAATGGTGGAAATTTTGTTAATATTTAAATAAAATTTGGCAGAAATTTTGGGAAATCTGGGTTAGAGTAGTTAAGTTTTAAAATTTTGAATGTCTCAAGATTTTTTATAGTGCTGAATCTTTTGAATTCCTCAATGTTTTTGATAGTGCTGATGGTTCAACCGAACTTTAGATTAGGAGTTTGTCCCTGATTTCTAAGATGTTGTTTCAACTTCCCTAATTGTGTGTAAATTATATATTTCTCATGTAATGATTGTAATGGCAAAGCATGTTCTACAGAGGTAGTGTCCAAATGGTGTTCCACCCCTGTAAGTGGTTCAGGGTTAATTCAACAAATTTGATTCTTATGTTTTTTAACATGATCGGAGCTACAGGGTTAAGGACTACCTATAACCTTGAGTGGAGGAGTTATAGTGAAGACTGAGAGGAAGATCTATGTGCCTGGGTGGTAGATCAATGTGAAATTAGACTGGCACGTTTTTTAAGGAGGATCAACGCGAGATCCAGCGCCATAGTTGCATCAATTCAGTGTTGGCCTTACGCATTTTTATTTTCTAGAACGATGCGGCTCTACCATAGTCGAAGGGTGTCGAGTCTGCCGTGTGAGAAAAGGGGTTTGCTTTTTCTGTGCTCTTCCATATCTATTCCACCGTAATAAAAGAAGGGGTTTGTTGTTTGTTGTTTCAAGAAGTCGAAGGCCACCATTGCCTGTGCTCTATGAGGAGTCTGCAGCCAGCCTGAAGGGCGTCATGGAGGATGCCACAGGAGACCGCCATTTTCTGTGCTGTTGTGGACCATTGCATTTGCAAGGAGGTTTGCAAGGAGTTGTTGACCATTGCATCTCCAAGGAGGTTCGCAAGGAGTCACGGACCATTGCATTTGCAACAAGTTAGGTGAGCGATATATTGGTGACTTGGAAGGAGACAGGTAGCAGCAACACCAACAACATAATTCGTTATACGTATGAAATCCAAGTCACAAATAATTGTAAATCATGTAATGCTAAGGAGGTAAGTTTGAAGCCCCGTGTGTCGGTACGAGATGCTGGTCGATGATGGAGAACTGACTGTGGTGCAGTGAACGTGCATATTGTAGCCGTTTTTATCAAGCGAGAAGGAAAGGCAACCCTCGGCATACCTCTAAGTATTGTGAAACCATCACAATCCTTTTGCTCTTTGGCATATCTGAAGGATACTTTAAGTACAGCTGAATCAAGGAATGGCAGCATTGCGAACATTTTGGAACATTCCTATCGACCCCAAAAGAACTCATTTCTGGGGTCCCATTGCCAAATAGGACTTCGTCATTGCTGACCTCTTATCTTGATGCTCGAAAGTGTCCCGTTTCTTCACCATTTGGCTAAAAGGCACTTTGACATGCACACTCCCTTTTTTAAGTTGTCTTTGTGGTTCCTCTCATCTCTCTGTTTTGGTGAGGTTTGTCAAAGAACTAAGGCTGGTTTCTCTGCTCACAAGTGCTAGTTTCTTCCGCGTTTGTTTGAAAGTCACGGTGATATTGGATTTTTTCTTTAATTTAATTCTTTAATTAAAAAAGGGGCTCAATATTTGATAAAGGGGGCAATTTCTTTTAAAGAAAGAATTTAGAGTGATCTCTTAAAAAAGGGATATGGGCTCAGTTTTAATTGAAGTTTTCATTTGATCTCGAAGTTTTCATTTGATCTCGAATTTGCAGTAGTTTTCAAGATCTGGGGTTGTTTTTTTAAGTTGTTGTGGTTGAAGGTTTTTTTTTTCATTCAAGATGAATAATCAGTTAGAAGAAGAATATCTCAATGATAATAACAAGTTGGATGAATCCAATTATTTTGGTTGGAAATTTAAGTTGCAGACTCTACTTGAGGGACACAATGCATGGCCAATTTTGAATAATGATGAGGTGAAGCCGAACGTGCTTGTAGGAGGAACAACAACAACAATCCAAGACTAGGATAATGGGGAGACTAAGGCAAGAATGCTCCTGAAATTGTTGGTCAAAGATTGCATTATTCCCCATATCTGTGATTGCAAGACTACACCAGAAATATGGAAGACACTCAAGGATCTCTATGAGATCAAGAACACCAATCGATTGTTGTTATTGAAGAGCAAGATTCTCTCCATCAAGATGGAGGAGAATGAGATAGTTGTAGCACTTATTTCACGAATCAAGAAGCTCAAGAACAAGTTAGGTGACATCGATGAAGCTGTGTCAGATACGTATTTGGTCACGATTACCATGAATGGTATGAATGACGAGTATCATATGTTCATCATTGACTTGAATGCAAGAGAAAAATCCCTCGTGTTTGAAGAATTGACAGGGATCCTCATGCAAGAGGAGGAAAGGCGTATGACTCATAAACCTCAATGTTCATATCTGCCCTTAATGGCAAAAAAGAATCCCTTCATAGGAAAGCCAAATGTAGCACAAAAGAGCAGTGAAACCCCACAGAGAAAGATGCCACCACCTCAAGGTATGTCTTTCAATAAAAATGAATCTGCGACCAAATGTTTTTACTGTGGTAGAACTGACCATATATCCAGATATTACAAGAAGAAGAAATCTAATGAAGGCTGGAAGAGACATAAACAACATGCAGGACATTTTTTTTTATGAGGAACACAGTCAGAGCCTCAGACTGTTCATATCTGACGCTGCGTTTTTGGCTAAGGATGATGAAGTAGATACCTAGTTTTTGAACTCAGGTGCATCCATCCACATGGCAGGCAACAGACAATGGTTTGAAGACTTCAAAGACACCAGCAGTGGAGAAAACATCTATCTTGATGATAATAGAGGGTACCAAATCAAAGGCTATGGTAATATTCCTATTGTTTTGCCTAATGGAAATATTAGACATATTCATAATGTAATGTATGTACCTGGGATAAAAATAATCTAATCTTTGTCTCTACGATAACTGATTAGAATCTCAAGGTAGAATTTTATAAATCATATTGTGTTATCAAAGACCTATTGGATCGTATGAAGCCTATTGCATCAAGTATTTGTGTGGGAGGATTGTACAAGATGAATGTCAAAAGCACACCTCATCAAGCATTGTCATCATCTGCCATGACTACAGTGGACTTATGGCATCAGAGGTTCGGCCATATTAGCTTCAATGATCTATTGCTATTACAAGAAAAGAGGTATGGTCAAAGGTCTTCCTGTTTTAAAGCCTGTACATATTAATTGTGATGCACGTGCACTTGGAAAAATGCATAAAGATGAATTTCCTATGAATGCTAATAGAAGGAGGAGAGATATACTCGAGCTGGTACACACAAATTTATGCGGGCCTATGCAAACAAGGTCATTAGGTGGTTCATACTTTTTTTTACTGTTTATTGATGACTGTACTAGATTTACTTGGGTGTATTTCCTCAGGAAAAAGAACCACACTTTTGAATACTTCAAGGAGTTCAAAAGTATGGTTGAAAAGTAGATAAGTAAAGGCATGAGGATTCTCTGCTCAGATCAAGGGGGAGAGTACAAGAAAGCTTGTGTCCTCAAATATTGCAAAGATCATGGGATATAAAAAAAGTTTAAAGTACCCCACACTCCTCAACAAAACGGGGTTGTAGTGAGGAAGAACAGAACCCTTGTGGAGTGTGCTCGTAGTATGTTAAAAGGTAAGAATATTTCTAATGGGTTTTGGGCTGAAGCAATTAATACTGTAGTATATCTAAAGAATAGGAATCCAAAAAGAAGTTTAGATTTCATAACTCATTTTGAAGTTTTATTTGGCTATAAGCCTGCAGTTAATCATTTGAGAGTTTTTGGCTCTAAAGCCTTTGCTCATGTCCCAAAGGAAGATAGAAAGAAACTGGACTCAAAGGCCATCAAATGTATTTTTGTTGGGTATTGTACAGAATTTAAGGCTTACAAATTGTTTAATCCCTCTACTCATAAAGTTTTTATGAGAAGAGATGTAGTGTTTCATGAGCAGGTTAATGATGGAAGCCATGAGAGTGCTAATGAAGAATGGCACATGCCCTTGTTGGTGGAAGAAGGAAGTGATGAATCAGGTAGCAAAAATAAGTAGTAGCAGCAGCAGTGGGAAGGGAAAGAAGATGATGTAGCTGTCAAGCCAAGTCCACAAAAGGATGGTCATACAAGGTTTGAAGCTACCCCACTGCTCAGGAGATTAGGTAGGAATGTTTAGTTGCCAGCACTGATATGGGGAAAATGATTTAATAACTTGTATGATGAATGTTGTTGAACCCTCTAGCTATAAAGAAGCCAGTCAATATAGTGAATGGAGGGTTGCTATGGAAGAGGAATATCAGTCAATCATCCAAAAAAAAACTTGGGATTTAGTTAAACTACCTGAAGGAAAACAACCCATAGGATGCAAATGGTTGTATCAGCCTAAATTTAAAGCAGATGGGAGCATAGATAAATATAAACCTAGGCTGGTTGCAAAGGGTTATTTGCAGCAAGAAGGCATAGATTATGATGAAACATTTGCCCCTGTAACTAAACTAAACACAATTAGAATGATAATTTCTTTAGCTACCAAACACCATTGGATGATTCACCAGCTAAATGTTAAATCTTGTTTTTTAAATGGGGACTTAAAAGAAGAAGTCTACTTAGTGAAACCTGAGGTGTTTGTCAAACAGGGTGAAGAACATCTAGTTTGCAGGTTAAAGAAAGCATTGTATCAACTAAAACAGACACTAAGGTCATGGTATGACAAAATTGATTCATTTTTTCCTGCATCATGGTTATAAAATAATAATAAATGACCCTAATATTTATACCGTGTTTGATAAAGAGGGAAGGATTGTTTTGATTTCTTTATATGTAAATGATCTAATCATTAAAGGGAAATGATGATAATCTCATTAAAGAAATCAAGGAGTAGATGTCACAAGTCTTTGAGATGAAAGACCATGGAGAGCTACATTATTGTTTTGGTTTGGAACTCTGGAGGGATGCTGGACAAAAATTTTTGTCACAGAGTAAGTATGTCACAAGCTCACTGAAAAAGTTCATAATGGATCAGTGAAAAGATGCAACAGTACCTTTACAATAGAATATAAAACTTCAAAATGATGATGGATCTAAGGAGGTGGATGCAACTTTGTATAGAAAATTGGTTGGGAGTCTAATCTACTTGACTACAACTAGGCCAGATTTGGCTTATGCAGTTAGTGCATTGAGACAATTTATGTCAAAGCCCCTTGAGAGCCATTGGGTTGCAGCAAAAAGTGTTTTAAGGTATCTCCAGCGAACCTTAGATTTCGGTATTGTTTATACTGATTCATGTGATGTTAAATTGACAGGCTTTTCAGACTCTGATTGGGCTGGAAATGTAGATGGCAGATGTTCCATAACAGGCTGTGAATTTAGCATTGGATCTGGGGTCGTTACATGGAGCAGCGAAAAGCAGAACACAATATCTTTGTCTTCTATGGAAGTTGAATATCAAGTTATGTGTGCGGAAACATGTGAAGAAGTTTTGTTGAGGAGACTTCTCCTTGATGCTGGAGAAGAACAGAAGGTTGCAACAGTGATCAAATGCAATAACCAGAGCTCCATCAAACTTGCAAATAATTCAGTATTTCATAAGAATACAAAGCATATCGATACACAGTTTCATTTTGTCAGGGAGAAAGTTCAGTCAAAATAAATCCATATTGAGTATTGTAATAGTTGTGACAATGCTGCTGATATTTGTACCAAACCTCTTGGTAGGATCAAGTTTGACTTTTTTAGAGAAGTGTTAGGCATATGTGTGAATCCATTTCTCCATTAAGGGGGAGTGTTGATATTAATGATGAAATGTATTAATGGAGTGACAATTCAACTGAACCTTAGATTAGGAGTTTGTTCCTGATTTCTAGGGTGTTGTTTAAACTCCCCTAATTGTGTGTAAATTATATATTTCTCATGTAATGATTGTAATGGCAGAGCGTGTTCTGCAGAGGCAGTCTCTAGGTGGTGTTCCACACCTATGAGTTGGTAAGGTTTAATTCAATAAATTTGATTCTTATTTTTTTTAACATGGAGGAGCTAACCCGAAGCGGTTTATGCACCCGAAACAGTTTGTTGGACACTGTAATTACTCCAACATGCCGTTTTTCATATTATCTTTTCGCTGGACTGCTATCATGTTTACCTGCACACTCAAAATCAATGTTAAAAATATCTTCATTATGCTCTACAGTGAGAGATTTCTCCTCTTCCTTTTCTGCCTTCTTTTCCACTGCATCAAGACTATCTTCCACTTTTATGTTTTATGTGGATATTCTCATAAAAAACTATTTAATCAATTCATTTTCATCTTCTTTGAAATCACTAGCTGCTGCTAACATGTTGTGTTCCACTTGGTTTTTATACACAAGTAGGCTTCTCTCACCAAATAACAACATATCAATACGAGCTTTATGTTGCATCACGTGCAACCACTCACCACTAGTTAAATGTTCTTCATCAAAGTTAACATCAACATAATGTCCATCCACTCTATTGTGGGATTTCTGAGCATGCATGTGCTCATTAACAATTTCCACTTCACCAAATCCATTAGTTGTGATTGGATTCACAAATTCACATGTCACTTTGTAGTCACCATCCACATGTATCTCATCATCGTGAAATTCACCATCATCTGCACCGTCCACGTTACAGTGGAGTCCTTGAGCATTTATATGCTCTTGCTCTACTTCACATATAGAAGCTTGAACTTCTCTCTTTTCAATCTTTGTTGCATCTTCTTCATCCATATGCATGCTTGCATAATGTGTTTCAATTTTATGGTCTTGATGACCATCATCCACTTTTGAGTGAGATTCTCCAAGCTCTGTTGTCCTCTCAAAGTCTTTCTTATCTACACTAATATCTGTGGCTGAATCAAAAAATTGTGACACATCTTGTGGTTGCATGTCACTCCCCCTTGTACCAAATTCTACTTCCAAAATCTTTCACACTTCCTTAAAAGATGTAGCCTTTTCTACATTGCACACAACTGCTTCACCCATTATTGATTGAATGAAACTCAAAACCAAAACATATAAATCCAAAACATTGTCATGCTTAACAAAACATAAATTTTTTTTACAAATAAATAAACCTTTACAAAACCCTAAAATCTCTTTTCAAAAAAACCACTTTAAAAGAAATCCCCAAAAATCTCTTTAAACACTTTGATATCTCTCAATAAAAAATATCCCTTATTAAAAACCTTTATAAAGCTCTCTTTATAAACATATGCAACTTTTGAAAATCTATAACGTAAACCACTTTTACAATATATTGCAAGGGCTCGTAGAAATCTTGATTAAATGACTTCAAAAAAACATATTAACCTTGCACGTGACCTTTACCTTTTCATGCTTTTAAGCGTGTCATCCAAATTTTAATGAAAATTTTGATGTGCCAACCTCAGTTTATATTGAATTTTCGCAATAGCCATGCTACTCCCAATAGGCTGAGCTTATCTTGATTGCAGATTAATTCGACTGGTTGACGTGGTCTGCAGGCCCCCTCTATTTCTATTTCTGGCTCCGTTTGCGTTGACAGAAAGACGTGCTGTTTGAAATCAGAAAAACGTTGAGAAATCCGCAATTGATGACTCCTAGACGTCTTTTCACTGTACTGAAACTCATTGTTTGAGTGAGCGCTATCCATACGGCTGCAGATTTGCAGGTCGAATGCCATCCATACATGGAGCATCCATCAGCCACAGTTATGCCTGATGATCATCAACTTAAGTATCCATGGAGCATCTTGTTGCCATGGTCCTGCCGGATGACCATCAATAGTCATCCATTTACCTATGGCTTTCAAGACACAGTACTATTTGATGCCATCCGCTCATTTGAATTTTGAATTTTGTTGATTAGACGCATTCCATCTCATTTTGATTTTGAATTTTCAAAAAGGTCGGGCTTCATGGATCCCCCAAGACCGACATTCATGCTGTTTGCTCATGTTTGAGCTAGCCCCTAACAATCTGCTTAGACATTTCAATTTTTCAAGTTTCAAAACGTTGAGCTTCATGAATACCTTGAGACCGGCATTCCTATTGGGTTTTCACGTTTGAGCTTTCACGTAACAGCTTGCTTAAGACAAGCACGAAATGAGTAGGCACTTAACCAGGGCATCAGTCCACCTCAGTGAGTGCAACGGTAAAAGGTTTCCACTTTTAATTTTGAATGTGTATCTGCTAGTCGTTTTCTAATACTCTAAATGGCATTCTTGATGTTGATCCTATAACAGCTCCGGGCTGAACATCTCCTCTGCATATCCATCAAGAATGTTCTTGCAAGAGGGTCCACTGCAACAAATAATATGGCTAGTCTCGGTGAGTCCTTCCCTCCCTATGGCGTTTTGTATGATTACATTGGGCATATTTTGGAATGGTCAATTTAAATTAATCATGTGGTTTAATTTGGTGTTTAATGAGGACCATTTCCCTATACGGAGGGGATACATGGAGTGAAATCATTTTACTCGAAAAATTTAGAGTGAAGATAGCAAGAAGAGTTGGAGACCTTCATTTTCTTAAAAACTCTCTTAATTTAGCTCTTTTACTATCAACATTTAAGAAGTCTTAATGATGGATACCTTTTGGGATTTGAAACGTTGACGGAACATGGTTTTTACTGTGGGTTCTCTGATAACTAAGTCAAAAGATATAAATCACAGATGTCTAAAATCCAGAATCATTTCCCTATACGGAGGGGATACATGGAGTGAAATCATTTTACTCAAAAAATTTAGAGTGAAGATAGCAAGAAGAGCTATAGGCCTTCATTTTCTTAAAAACTCTCTCAATTTATCTCTTCTACTATTAACATTCAAGAAGTCCTGATGATGGATCCCTATTGGGATTTGAAACATTGACGAAAAATGGTTTTTACTGCGGGTTCTCCAGTAACTAAGTCAAAAGATATAAATCACAGATGTCTAAAATCCAGAATCATTTCCCTATACGGAGGGGATACATGGAGTGAAATCATTTTACTTGAAAAATTTAGAGTGAAGATAGAAAGAACAGTTGCAGACCTTCATTTTCTTAAAAACTCTCTCAATTTGGCTCTTCTACTATCAACATTCAAGAATTCCTCAAGAATTCCTGATGATGGATCCCTGTTAGGATTTGAAATGTTAACGAAAAATTGTTTTTACTATGGGTTCTTTGGTAACTAAGTCAAAAGATATAAACCACAGATGTCTAAAATCTAGAATCATTTCCTTGTATGGAGGGGATACATGGAGTGAAATCACTTTACTCGAAAAATTTAGAGTGAACATAGCAAGAAGAGTTGTAGATCTTCATTTTCTTGAAAACTCTGTCAATTTAGCTCTTCTACTATCAACACTCAAGAAGTCCTAATGATGGATCCCTGTTGGGATTTGAAACGTTGACAAAAAATGGTTTTTACTGTGGGTTCTCCGGTAACTAAGTCAAAAGATATAAACCACAAATGTATAAAATCCAGAATCATTTCCCTATACAGAGGGGATATATGGAGTGAAATCATTTTACTCGAAAATTTTAGAGTGAAGATAGTAAGAAGAGCTGCAGACCTTCATTTTCTTAAAAAATCTTTCAATTTAGCTATTCTAATATCAACATTCAAGAAGTCCTGATGATGGATCCCTGTTGGGATTTGAAACGTTGACGGAGTTTTATTTTTGTTTTTTCCATTCAATTTGTATTGTCTAGAGAACCAAGGTATGTACACACATATATCCCTTAATATTCTTTCCATTATCATTCGTTTCTATGTTCCTGTTCATATTTAGCTAGCATAATTCACTCAATTGTTGATATTCATCTATTTTGGCTAAAGTTCCCTACAATGAAAATGGCTTTACATGTTTGTAAGATTTGAAGGTTTTGGTTAAATACTAGTCAAACTAGTTAAAAATCATTGAGAAGTAACTTTCATCCATTATTTTGAGTATTGTTATAGACAACATACCATAAACGTTAAAATATCTTTCCTCTTATTTTATTTATTTAAATTATTCTAATGACAGGTTAAAACATCCATCAAATGTTAAGTTCATACACAACTCATTGAATGGTACTTACTCTAACAAAAGCATTATGGATAACATTCAAGCCATTTGTAACATAGTTTTGTACTTCCATTAATGGTCACACCAAATCAAATATTTTGTTTATTTTAGGTTTAGGAATGTAATTTGTTTTTTACTCAACTTTCTTTTTAATTTGTTAAGAATTATGTTGCTTTCAATGTAAAATAAAGTAAATAATTATAAGCATTTATATATTAAAAAGTTTATATTAAAAAATAGATGAAAATATGTGAATAGATTATGAATAATTATCATAATATTAACAAAATTATAACTTTTAAAATGTTTTATATGGTTTATAGATATAAAATATAGAAGACAAAGAATTGGATATGGTGATATGAAACTCTCGTGTGAGACAAAAATCACATTGGAGACTGCTTACATTCTCTCACACATTCATGAATCCAATATACTAATACATTTATAAGAAATATAATGCAGATCAACAAATTGAAAAGATTCTTAAAAAAATAGGATTTGAATACTATGTAAGATATACCATCTTAACTAAGCTTTAACAATGAATAACAAAGTCTAATAGTACTTATCTCTAGAAATTTATCTATTATTTTGCTAACACTCCCCCTTAATGAAGAAAGCATTTCTCTACCAAACTTAATTGATTCCTAAAAATTTTAAACAATACCTTTCCAAGAGGCTTATTAAATATGTGAGCCACATGTTTATTAGTATTACAATAAACTAAATCAATTTCCTAGACTGTATGTTTTTCTTAACAAAATGATAATGAGTCTCAATATGCTTCGATCTTGTATGGTGCATAGAATTTAGCTAGTTTAATGGAGCTTTGATATAATCACATTTAATAATTGTTGTCGTTTTATGTTATTCTCCCACATCTTCAAGAATCCACCTCAACTAAAGATAATTGTAGGCATTTGGTTGAGTAATTTGTCATATCATAAAATAAAGATTTTGTTATGTAAGTTCATATTTGGAGAGATGAATTGAAACACAACATATGAATTTTAAATCATATATTTAACTTTTAAGTAGAAAATGGATACCATTTATTGGTTTTAGCTAGTTATTGACGATGTCCTGGATTAACATCATAGGGAAAATTTTTACACTAAGATTTATCTTTGTTCATGATACCACCAAATGAGGGTGAAGGAGGTAGACATCCCAAAGACATATTCAGAACATAAAATTCATTATGAGTTTATAGTGATTCAATTTGGTATTTTTAATGCTCCATCTACTTTCCAAAGCCTCATGAATAAGAATTTCAAACCCTTGCTACACAAGTTTGTGGTGGTCTTCTTTAATGATATCTTGATATATAATAAAACATGGGAATCACACGTAGAACATGTTGATAAGTATTGACAACTCTTGAGAGACAATCAATTATTTATGAAGCACTTTGAATGTGCTTTTTGGGGTTCTTGAAGTTACATATTTGGATCATATTGTTAGTTAGAAAGAAGTACGAGTTAATCCCAAGAAAGTGGAGGTTATCCAGTATTGACTACATCCTAAGAAACTGAAGACATTGAGAAGATTTTTAAGGCTTATAGAGTCCTACATGGAATTTAAAAAAAAATATATTGTAGCTCCCCTAAATTCATTCCTTAAAAGGAATGAGTTATTTGGGGTGAGGAAGTCACACATGCATTCACTAATTTAAAGGAATCCATGTCCATTACTCGAGTATTAATAGTGTCTTACTTTAATTTAAAAAAAATTGAACTGTGATTCCTCAATAAGAGGTCTAGGAACAATATTTATACAAGAATGATGCCCACTGACATTCACTAGTAAGAAATTGTGTGACCATTGTTACACAGTAATTTGTCACTGTTTGTCACCGTCCCTGTTACCCCTCTCCTACACCTTGGAGGATGCATTCTGGGACTTGTGAGAAGTGACAAGACTTGAAACCACTTGCATCATTCCCCTCTGAATATGAGCTTCGCATGCCCTGAAGACATCTCCTGCAGCTTGCCCATAAAAATAGCCCTTTTTGCATTAGCGCGGGTCCCCTGTGTACTGCCCGCGCTAATGGGGGAAATCCTCTAAAGAGGGCGCACCAGTTGACGCTCTGTCCCAGAGTCGCAATCGCGCCAACCTATTTGGGCAAAGTTTTTAACCAATCAACCTCTGAAAGTTCTCTCCAACTCATTCACCAACTGAATCTATGTTAGGTGAGGACGGTTTGGCTTCGAATCTCCTTGAATGGGAAGTAGTTTGCCACCCTTCCATGGAATTTTCCAAGTGATGAAGCCAAATCCGTGATTGTTGTGATTGATCTTATCTCTTCCTCTTTCATCTATAAAATCTTGTCTCCATGCCTTGAGCAAGCTAGTGGTAGTAGTGGTAGTGGTAGTGGTAGTAATGTTGATGTTGTAAGGAAGATTTCAAGAGATTAAGAAGAGTTGCAAGAGCTTTCCTTGTGTCCATAAGGCTTCACCTAAGTGAGGAGATCTTGTTACCAAAGAGAGAGAGGCTTGTCCCTCATCCCTTCAAGCTTTGCAAGACTTGTGTAGCTGAGCACCCAGCCAAAGGAGGACTTGACGTCAGGACTCTGGTGTATTCTCCTTGGTGATCATTAATAATAGATGACTATCACTAATGGTTCCACTCTCATTGTCTTTGTAATGATTGATGTGAGTTATATCCTTCCTGACTGATGTATAATTGCATTTATTAGATTTCACGCTTGTGTTTGTGTTGTTCTCTTTGTGTGCAGGTGTCCATTCACGGGGATAGTGGAGGACTGTGACCGGCCAAAGCAAAGGAGCATGGGCGATGTCTCTTCTATGAGCAAAAGCGTTGGAATCCAAGTAGGTCTTCATCACCTACCTTTTATTTGCAATTAGGGACTTGCGTGGTAGCACTGTTTGATTGTTGCTAGACCCATTCTGGGCTAGTAGGGATCGCCTCTATCCGTAGAGGGGATTTACCTCTCCAACAACCATAGCTTGGGAGAATCCATATATGATAGGAAAATGATGGTTATATTTCACATAGTGGAGGCTTGACATCCATATCTCATAGCAAGGCATTTTCAAATCAAGATTGACCATCATAGTATAAATTACTTTCTCTAATAATAATTTTCTTCAATAGAGAAACATAAATGGGTCACCAAGACATGGGGATATAATTATCATATCACAAATAAGAAAGGTAAAAATGTTGTGACTGATGCCTTATCCAGACATTTTGAAGAGAATGCATCACTCCTTGCCTTATCATTACCAAGTCCAATATTGTTTGAAGAAGCCAATAGGGAATGAAAATAAAAATAAAAAAATACTTTAAGGTAGCTTGTCCAACAACTTCAAATGGATCCCAAACCTACAAAATTATGCATGAAAATAAGATACATTGTGGTATAAATGGCACATTGTTTTGTAAAAATACTCAAGCCTAAAACAATGGGTTTTAGAGGAGCTACATTCGTCACCAATATTAGATCACTTTGGCTTTTCATAAGACCTATGAAATTACTAAGCATTCATTCTTCTAGGAAGGCATTAAAATATATATCCAGTGTTTTATAGGATCTTGTGATGTTTTCCAAAGAAACAAGAGATATATAGTAAAGTTACTAAGGGCATTGCAACCTCTACCAATACCAACATAAATTAAGATAGAAATTTCAATGGATTTTATTGTGAAACTTGCAAATACAAGTAACAAAATAGTGATTATGATGGTAGTAGAATTGTTTTAAAAAATTCATTCATGTGTATGCCCTAGCTTATCTTTTCACTTCTTCGTTGGTTTCTTAAGGCTTCATGGATCATATCTTTAAGCTACATGATATGCCCACTTCCATTGTTTCAGATTGAGACCCCACATTCACAAGAAAGTTTAGTAGGAGTTATTTAAACTTTAAGGTACATGGTTGAATATGTCCACTGCATATCATCCTCAAAATTATGGACAAATAGAGGTGATCAATAATTGCTTGAAAACCAAGTTTGAGATGCTTTGCATCTAAAAACTACATCAGTGGGAACAATGGCTTCCCCTTACTAAATGGTGGTGCAATACCACTTATCATGGCAGAAAATCCCTATATGTATCATCCTATGTACTAGTGATCTGAATGGGAAAAATAGTTTTTCTGTGTTAAATTCCTTTTTAGAATATGTTAAACATGCTTAAGCATTTATGAGGTTAATTTCATGTTTAAACATGAGTTTTTGAGTGTTTTTATGTAAATTTCATGTACAAATTAACATAAACAAATGACTGAACAACAACATATAACAAACATGAACATCACCAAAACATTATCACAACAACACATGATGAAGGAGTTCACCCTGCCTGGGCTACGTCTCCTTGGTCTAGCTTCCACTAGCTTGGCCCTATCTATTATGCTCAAAACTATGAATACATTAGTTTAAAATGCTCAGATAACTCTAAAACCTATTCCAATGGCTCCAAAATGCCCAAAAATGCATGCTTAGCCTTTTTCTACTCCTGATTTGGTAAAAAACAGAAGAAGTTATGGCTTCCCCAAGTCTTTTTGCTAATCGCACCATAATTTCCCCAAAATGTGGCACCATCCTACAATTTCGCCTGTATTTCCGCTAACTAAGTGCCATTTCTGTTGATTCCAGGGTGAAATTTTCGAACACTTTAAATGTTCTCTAACGCCTAAAATCCGTAATTTTTGGGCCACATGGGGGCTATGTGCCCAGGGCTAAGGCCAACGGCCCTCCCCTGCTGGTCGAACCCTTGATATGCTCCATCGTGGTCCTGTTGGTGGCGCGTGCCCAAGGGTTGGCCCTTTCCTCCGAATGGCCCAGTCTTCATTTTTAAATATACGCCACACACTATTATTGTTAAGAATTGTTAATGTGGAATCTTGGTATGAGCTTTGGACTTGTGCTTGGAGGTTGCGGGTTCGACCCCCGCCACTGCTGCCCAGACCTTAACCAAAATTTTTGTGGCCCTCGGGCTGCCACATGGCGGCCCCTGGCTGGGCCACGTGGCAGCCTATGTTTGGCCACCACCTATCCAATAGAATTCCGCCAAATGCACCCAATAACATTGTGTCACTTGGCACCACATGATTTGTCGAAGGCCCGTTGACCAGTCAACCCTGCCTCATCAACCTACACAGTCAACGCCACATTATCAGTACAAACTGCTAACTGGGCTATCACATTTTGCAAAAAATCACCTGTTTGGGAAAGAGAACATAACATGATTCTGGGAGCATACATAGTCTGTTTCGCGTGAAACAAGTTTTATTGGATCATGATGACGAGCACTACACATTTTTCAGGTTCCACACCGATCCGGCAACTTTGAATTTCGAGCTATTTTTTGAGCATCTGATCAACTAGGCATGTCTAAGGTTCATGTAGTAGATAAAATGGTTCAAACTAAAAAAATATTATCTATATCCTCATGGACAACTTGGTTTTGGAGAAAAATTGGATGAAACAAGAAGTTGATTGCCATAGATCTAATTGTTCTTTCATTGATGGGGATAACGTGTTACTTTGAATATAGTCT
This sequence comes from Pinus taeda, assembly GCA_000404065.3. Lineage (NCBI taxonomy): Eukaryota > Viridiplantae > Streptophyta > Pinopsida > Pinales > Pinaceae > Pinus > Pinus taeda. The sequence goes on from APFE030709843.1 coordinate 183,001, forward strand.
TATAAATAGATACCACTCAAATATAAATTTCCCCAAAAGTTGGCTCCTAAGTTCTATGTACCCTATCAAGGCATATAACATATTGGTAAAGTTTACTTCAAAGTGGCTCTCCATACCATTCAATGATTCATCAAGTAGTTCATGTGTCTTGTTTGAAGAAGGTTATGAGATTAAACTGTAAAGTGCAGACCAACCTACCATAAATTAATGAAGAAGGTTACATTTTTCTCCAGCTAGAAGTAGTATTCTATATTAGAGAATGTAATTTTCATTAACATCTCATCAAGAAAACATTGATCTAGTTGGAAAGATATGTAACTAGAATATGCCACATGCGAACTCTTGGTGATTCTCAAACAATTTCCTCACTTTCAACTTAAATTGAGGGGATGACATGTCATGTTCCTACCCTAAACCCCTTAATTGCATAATTATTAATGTATGTCTCCCATTAAATAGTTAGTTAATAGTTACTCATTGTAAAAAGGGTCATATTTCTTAATAAAGCCGAAATTAGTTAGTAGGATCTCATTATAAGTGGGCCCATATGTAGTTCATAGTTTATACATATAGTATTTATTGAGTAGAAGGTTATGTAATGTTTCATTAATAATTGTGATTGTATTTACAAGATTTTTCTCAGAGGCTTCCCCATGAAGAGGCAAGTGAACATAACACTCTATTTTTGTTATCAAATATATATTTCTTGGGGTTTACCTCTTGATTTTCTTGATTTCATTCTTTTTTCACTATGTTTCATGTGAATTACACTGCATAAAGGAATCTCATATTTCTTTGTCCATGTTGAATGGATCCATTGGTATAAAATCAATGTAGGATGTCATTACCCCTTAAATCTAAGAATAAACATATATTATTTTTGTAGTGCATGTACATGAATTACCTCCAACATTGTGATATCCACCGTTGGCACATCATCAATGTGCTAAACTATATAGGAACTAGGAATAATAGAATATTTTTAATTCAAAGATATGTTTTTCTATTGCATTCCTAAATGACAAGGTTTGGAATATGAGTATTCCCCTAAACCAACCATCTCTCCACCCAAATGCAACATCAAGGAGTGGGTTGAATATTTACCAATGTGGCATATTGTAAAGGATTTTTATCCTCAAGTTGTTCACCCTCATAGATTAAGGATTGTCGATCCACCAAAATCCCTCTATGTTAGCTTCAAATTTTGTTTTATAAGCAACACGTAATACATGGAATTCACCTACAAACCTAGTATGTTCCATAGAAAGGGACCTAACTATAATCTAGAAGGTTTCCTTTAGATCAATGGATATAACCAAAATTTGTTGAAGAGGATTTCATAAAATAATTCATAGATAGTCATTTTGTCAAACAATTTCTAGTCAAACATTCTGTCAAACACTTGGTTAGCATTTTTGTAATAAGAACCTACAGGCTCATTCTTAGCAAACTCAACTTGCATTCTCTTTTTAATACATTGGCCATAATGATGTTCAATTAAAAAAAAATGATAATAAGCACTTGCAACAAAGCTACATAGAAGCAACTATTTTTAGTGGAATGGAATCCTTCACACCCCCCATGGCAGTCCCTCATCCTCTTCTTTCTTAAACCCTCTATTTCTCTTCCTCAAACATCTGAACTAGAATCTAAAACCACTCTTTGCTCCACTTCCTCCTATCAAAACAGGAATCAAGGTTTTCCACAACACTCAACCAAGGAAAATAATAAAAGCATAAGTTATTTATCTATGAGAGTCTCCTCTAGACTATGTTGGATTTAACAATATATGAAGGAAAAAATATTTTAAGACTTATCCATAGTTTTCTTTCCTTTTTTAGATAGAGAGGAAAAAATAATATTATATTCCATGGGTAGAAATATACACGAGTCCTTACAACATTTCATTAGAAATATTTTACCAAAAAGACAAAATGCCAAGCTTAATCAAGACTGCGAAAATTTACACCAAAGTAGGAAACTTTCTATAGTGAACCTTTGGACCCTTTTGATCCATTCCATTGTGTACAAAATCACTTTATCATTAAAAGAAAGATACTAAAATAATAACAATGCATAATAAGGTTTCATCTTGCTCTAAAAAGGGGAATGGAAAAAATGCACATTAATGAAAGAAATACATGACGTGGATTTAAATGAGTTTCTAAAAATTTCATAAAGATCTTATGTGGAAAATTTTAAAAAAAGAACATGGAGTGGAATTTACACCTCCACCGCCATAAAATTTGATAGTTGAATAATTGCATAAATAGTCCAATTATAAATTCTCCATAAATATTACTTTGGTTTTCTTATATAAATTTATCTATACCAAATTACTATAATATACCAAATTATTAATAATATTAAAATTATATAATATATAAATATTATATATATATATATATAATTTTATTGTTATACAAACATTATACCTTTTTAAATAGAAGTAGAAAAATTAGACAAATAATAAAGCTATGGAAAAGTGTGATAAGCAATATCTACCTCCTATTATCTAGGAGCTTACGTCTTTGGAGCATTTGCAAACTTATGGTCGCAAATCTCTTTGGAATACATATAAGTATACAAGATGGGAAAAACAATAACAATTTGGCAAGTTTAAGCCAACTTAAAAGATTGCAGCTACAAAATGGGGAAATTATTTGTGGGGGATTATTTGTGATGGGACATTGGGAAAGGTGAGTCAAATAAACCACTCACATTGTTACTCACAAAGATGGAAAATTTACCCAATGACTTCAACCATATGTTAAAATTGAAAAGATTGATATTATTAGAATGATATCACTCGGTTAAAATAGATTATAATAATAGATTATAATTTTATGACTTTTAGTGTTTGGACTATCTTAAATTTGTTGGTTGTCATTTTTTTGGGAAGAACTTTCACATTTAAATAAACTCAAGGGTTTGAGGTAATTAGAAATCATCGACTACCCTAGAGTAAGTAAGTTTCCAATAGAATTTGATCACAAAGGAGCATTTCCTCTCCTAGAAATTCTTTTTCTTACTTGGCTACCTATATTAGAGGAGTTTTCTATAATAGAGGAAGGTGCAATGGCTTCATTTAAGATACTTACTATAATGGCATGTAAAACATTAAATATATTACCAGACAGTTATATGGATTTTACGACACTTCAAAAAGTAAGAGTTTATGGTTGTCCAATAACAAATATAGGAACTAGAGAGAATAACAATGTAGAAGTGGTGGCAATGTCTATGGTAGACATGGAAGAAATTACAAAGAGATATTCCCAACTATAAGATAAAAAGGAAAGTTGGCTCTATAGTGAATTTTGGTGTAATGAGCTCTTTCTTTTCTCGGGAAAGCTTATTACCATTATATGATTTATGTTTTGGTCTTTAGCGTTATTTATTATTCAAATTTTGACTCAAATAAATTGAAATTTATAGGATGATGCTGATAAATAACTCTTAATTCTTAAGATTTTGATTACAATTTCAATTTATAAAAAAAAACTTTTAATAAAAAGAATTGATTAATTTGAATTTATTTTTATAAAATTGTGTGAATAGTAATTGTTATAATTATCTTGATTGTACATTCACTACCCATGATGATGTATATTAAGTGTTCTTAAACAAATATATAAATTTATGTTTTGAATAGATATATTAATAAATATTACTATAAATTTTGGTGGGAAAAAGTTTATTTTTATTTTTAATTTACATATAATTTAATGTTTTTATCATTAACATTATATACTATAAAATTTATAATAACCATTATTTATACTTTATAAGAAATACTAAAATTTTACTGATTAAGTTATAGTTTTAAGATTTTATTGTAATTTTTTCCCTTGGAAAAATCGTAATTTTATTCATAAGAAAAAATTACATGTTGTAGATGCTAATATAGCATATGTAAAATGAGTTGATTTTGTTAACACAGAACGCATAAAAAAAATAGAAATTACAGTAACCTATTCTTTTCTACCTTTCTTCTTTTCCACTTTTCTCCAAGCGTCCAGTGTTGGGAGTGAAAGTTACAATGGACATTTGATTTTCATTTGTGTGTATAGGATATTCTTTGTTAGAATCAGAGCCCTCTGCTCCATGAGTTTGTTTGTTGTTGTGTGCTTCCATTCCTATAATTTGGGGCTCCTGATGCTACTTGTTGGGCCTCAAAATACAGGCAGTGGTATTGTCTGTCTCCTTTTGTGTGTTGTTCTGGTCCTTCTGTAAATTCTTTTCTACATTAATTTCTCTTGCTTTTGCTTGTCCTACTTCTTCTCCCAAAATGTCTGTGCATTGCCAGCCCTTTGGTTTTTTGGGTTGCTTTTTGTTTCTTTTGGGATCTTTTTTAGCTTGTGGGTAGGTACTGTGAAGGTGGTTTGTCTACAAACATCATGGCACCAAAAAGTTGTATTTTCGTAATCCAGAGGTTGTATCCAGTGTGTGTCATTGAAGATCAATGTAATGCTATCTGTTAGTCCTTGGCTAAGGTCTACTTTGACACATATCCTGGCAAAAGTAAATATGCTCCTTGCAAACCTGTCCTGATCAATCTTTAGGAACTTCCCTAGGGAGTTCCCTATACCTTCTAACACTTGATGATGCCAGAAATGTAATGGGAGGTTGTGCAATGTAACCCAAACTGGCATTGTTGATACCACCATTGCATTGGTGTCAAATTATCGGAACCAAGGGGTCATGAAGAGCCCTGTGTTGCCCCAAAACCATGGTCCTTTATTAGGCATATATTCATTTTCTTGAACTGTGGTGAATCTGACTACAAAAATTCCTTTGGAGCATAAAAAGATTTCACAAGTTGGTGACCAAGCAGAAAAAATCCATTGGTGTAAAAGATCAGATTTGGGCCAGAACCCATTAAATCTGCATATGACTGCTTTGGTAAGAAAATCATAGTACAATCCATTTACCTCATGTATTACCATTGTGTAAGTGGGATTTTGAGATTTTTGCTCCACTATGTAGGGCCCTGGTAGATCAAGGGATAATGCTGGATTGATTTGGGATTTTTCCTTTCCTTTGACTATGTCTTTAAACGTGCCTGTGCCCTTTGAAGTGGTACCATAGCATCCTCCTCGCAGCGGCAGATTGACTATGATATTCTAGTCTGCGTCAATACCATAACCCTGTAGTTTGTGGTTATTTTGTACGTTGTGTCTTGAGTAAATCAGGTTTTGCATGCTTGCTGGTATGCATAAATGTCTCTGTATTTCGCGTCTTAAATCTTGGATCCATCTCCCTCTGGAGATTTTCCTGTAGATACTCTTTCCTTCCGGCAATTTTATAAAGATTTGGATCAAATCCAGGTCAAGATTGACTGGATTTGCGTGATGTAGAGCTCAATCTAGCATTTTCTCTCTAGGCCCATAAGCACCACAAAGCTTCGTAATCTCCAAGGATTTGGCATTATTGACCGGATCTGCATCAACATCGATCCTCCACTTCCACTCATTGGTGATGACCCTCACCTGCTCCTTAGTTCTCGGAGACACGACGGGCAGCTCGGCTCCCATTGTAGAGTCTGCTAGGAGGGGAAGAATCAATTTCAGCGACAAAGAACAGGCTCGTCTCTGGTGCCCGAGACGTGAGTCCTTCTTCTCGGTTTTCCCGATAACCTGGTCATCCAAACCCTTGAGAGCTTGTGATACTAGCCGCGTGGGATCATTGGTATTCTCCAACGCTGACAGCAGCTCGACCCTGAGTGTCACGTCCCCAAGCCTACGGTAGTCTTCCAACCGTACTAGGCGAGGTGCGGCACCACCGAACAATTTCTTTTTACCAATACTTATGTTCATGGACTACGCCTAACCACTTATTCCTACCTAGTTTGTGATACTCAACCAAGTATTATTAATGTGCCTTTATACCAATGAAAACCCATACACATTCATTATCAATATCATTATACAAGAGAAATGCACAACAGTATAAAGGGAGGGGCAACTCCCTGCAATATGAGTCTGCTCGACATCAATACATTATACAGTATTCACTTTTGTAATGCACAAGTTAAATCTTGGGAAACCCCAAATTTACACTTAGCCAAATATACAACTTCGGCAAACTCGGTTGCCCAGCTCGTCGGCACCTTCGCACGGTCGCCGTACGAATAACCAATCCTTCGTTCACCTTGTCGCATCGTCATGTTGTTTGCCCAACTCGGGCGCCCCTCCAAGTTGCCACACACGGGTGCCTCCAACCGAGACACAACTCCGTCCACAATCTCAACACTCCAACAAGTCTTCGTGCACACTTGCACGAGGGCGGGCGCTCACCCGAGTCGCCAAGACACCCACGCCAAGTCGTCGCACAAATCGGGCGCCACACGTTCACTGTGCATGCCTCACCCGACCACTGGGCACACCTTCGCCCACGCCTTCACCAACAACAGCGCTTCACCGTGCACGACTGCCCAAGAACGGGCACATCCTTAAAACTGTGCCTTTTCCACCTTAGACTTGCGCACTGCAGATCTGCGCCTCTCCCTTGTGCGAAGATGTGATGATCAAATGATTTGCGATGTCCAAATGCTCTCCAAACGCATCGCATATATACTCATCGCAAAGTGTGGGTGGGCTACCCAGCCGACTACCCAACCTACGTCTGTACACCCCTCTCCAACACCCAATCGCTCCATGGTTAAGTCGGCCTTCAACCATTTCGCAACTCGCTCAACCGACGGTATAAACCTCCATCACATATCGTTTAGTCGTTCGTCGCAAACCTTCATTTCGTCACAAATTGTCGCATAACCACAGCTCGCCCGTGCACGCGCCCGAGTCGCCGGGCACCCAACTGCGTCGCACATCGGGTAGGAGCTCAGGACGTTACATCCTCCTCCACCTGAAATCGTTGTCGTCCTCAACAACATACCATCCTGGTAACCATCCACCAAGATCATCCATGATGTCAACTCCTCCACATATTGCAAAAATATCTGCAACATATGCAGAACCACCGTCTCCGTCATGTCTCACCTCGGCAACCATCTGTCACCAAGATCACCATACCAAGGTATACACCCATCGGTATGTCATACATCGGAAATCATCTCAATCCATGATCATCGACCATCCTGTTACAATCTCCACATGCTACTCTCCATCATGGAAGGTTGGCCCCTCCATCTCAAGCTACATGCCCACTACAACATATCGTGTCGACCTCATCATGTGTCATCCTCATATGAATTCCTGCCATGATACTCCAACACAATGCTAACACATCTCTGTACACTACATGTCCCCATGTCTGAACTAGTCGGGTGATCAATCCAACTGTCACGCTCAAACCATGAGAATGCACATCCTCATGCCACCATCAGTCGTTTCTCAAAACTTCTTGTCACATCATCAACTCGATCAAGAATCCATCCATATAAGTGTAAGCCATGCTCAGGTCCATGAAGTAGTCCTCATCTCATCTGCAACATGATGTCCATGATGTTTGGTGTCAATGTGCTACATGAAACTAGCCACATCTATCCCAACATCATCCATATGTGTGCCCCCTCAATATGAAGAGACCATCTCATCAAACCCCAACTCTCGGTGTGCCACATCCAGGTCCATGAAGAAACCTCCATCATATCTGTAATGTGCCATCCTCAAGTCTGCCATAGAAACAAGCATACACTTGTCTCATATATCCATGTGCTGCCCATGATCATAGATCAATCATCTCCCATGTGTAAAAAGTAGGTGAGTCTCGGCTCAACCCATGCCCAAGTGTTGCCACCAAGGCATCATCATCATTGTAACTCCATCACTCCAAAGTGTCTCATATCAATCCTCCACATCAAGTCACTCTTTCAAGCCACTCCCATCCATGTACTTGAAAGTATGCACCCCATCCTCCATCAAAGTCTCTGACCTCAGCTCCTCAATGCATCAGATCCTCTAAGTCCACCATATATGAAGTCCCAAAAGTCACAACAATCTCATGTCATCATGAGCTCCCAAGCCATCCAACCAACATCTCAGCAAGCATACAAGTCTCAGCCCAAAGGTCTCTGCAAGATGCCTCAGCTCTCCATGTAGTAAGAATGCCCCATAGTCTTCTCACAACTCCATCCAAGTCCATGGCCTTGTTGTACAAGAGTGCACAACCTCTCCATAGGCTCATACATAAAACATCTCCATGTCACACCAGCAAATCCACCTACACAACATCCTTGCTTTGGCACTCCTCATTAGATGCCCATAAGTGACACCTCTATAAGTGCTCCCACATAATGTCTCTACATAAGACTGCCATGATCCATGTCTCCAACCTGATGTCCATGACTAAGTTGCCATGTAGTCCAACCAAGTAGACCCATCACAACAATCGGTCATCCTCACCTAAGTCTGCAATCTTCGGTCTAGTGAACTCGGTCACCCAACCATATCATCATCACATGAGTCTCTCCATCATAGCTCCTCCACCAAAGGTTCCACCAAGACTTGCTCTTGGTCTCAACCATGAGAAGTCCACCCAAGCAACTCAAGTGTGTGCCCTCCAATCTATCCATAAGTCATGTTGGGCACTTAGCCATGTGGCTAAAGCATGACACATTCATCCGCAATGATCATCATGTTCCTCCCTTGTCACGAGCCTTTGTACCTTCTACCATAAGGTCACAAACAACCCCAACAAGTTCTGCAACAATCAACAATCCTTGCTTCTCCATACAAGGTCTCACCATAAACATCCATGGTAAGATGCTCCCTAGCATCGGCAAACTGGCTTTGCCCTTCCCTGCATACGGTCCATCTACCAAATGCTCAAGTGAAACACAAGTATCAATAATACTTACATCATCATCATCATGATGAGGTTCCTCCATGAGAGTACCCTCATCCATACATGTCTGCAAACTACACGATCCTCGTCCAACTTGATCAACCTCAAGTTCATCCTTCATCATGATCATGTCTGCAACATCTTCAACTATCACGGCTTCCTCTTCCTTGTCAGTACAATCTGCAACTTCAGCTTGCTCCATTGTCCATCCAAGTTGAAGAAGCTCATCTTCAACATTTTTTTCCAAGACTGCAAGCTTCTCTCGAATCCAGGGATTCTCCTCTTTCATCCACTTCAACCTGTATAAGGTAAGCAAGAGCTTCCCTTCGCATTCTTCCAAACCTGCCATGCCTTGTGCACGTCTTCCCCGGTTCGTACTTCGTTTGGTCCACAGGCGCCCAAACCATGTATACCTGCCCACATGCAGTCCTACTTACCAACTCTTGGCAAATGCCCAAATTGTGTGAACAGCACGTAGTACCGCCTGCCCAACTCTACGACTTCTGGTTCCAACCTTCACCATTCACCAGCTTCACCAAGTTCCCTGCAACCATGAACCGACCCTTGTTCCACTTGTATGTGAAACTAACTTCCTTCACCTGCAAGTACCTGCTTCCACTGTCACTTCGTCACGAGCAACCTTGCTCACCAGCTCCAACCGAGCTCTGATACCACCTGTCACGCCCCCAAGCCTACGGTAGTCTTCCAACTGTACTAGGTGAGGTGCGGCACCACCGAACACTTTCTTTTTACCAACACTTATGTTCATGGACTACGCCTAACCACTTATTCCTACTTAGTTTGTGATTCTCAACCAAGTATTATTAATGTGCCTTTATACCAATGAAAACCCATACACATTCATTATCAACAACATTATACAAGAGAAATGCACAACAATATAAAGGGAGGGGCAACTCCCTGAAATATGAGTCTGCCCAACATCAATATATTATATAGTCTTCACTTTTACAATGCACAAGTTAAATCTTGGGAAACCCCAAATTTACACTTAGCCAAATATACAACTTCGGCAAACTCGGTTGCCCAGCTCGTTGGCACCTTCGCACGGTCGCCGTACGACTAACCAATCCTTCGTTCACCTCGTTGCACCATCGTGTCGTTTTCCCAACTCGGGCGCGCCTCCAAGTCGCCACACACGGGCGCCTCCAACCGAGACACACCTTCGTCCACAATCTCAACACTCCAACAAGTCTTCGTGCACACTTGCACGATGGGCAGGCGCTCACCCGAGTCGCCAAGACACCCACGCCAAGTCTTCACGCAAATCGGGTGCCACACGTTCACCGTGCGCGCCTCACCCGACCACCGGGCGCACCTTTGCCCACGCCTTCGTCCACAACAGCGCTTCACCGTGCACGACCACCCAAGAATGGGCGCATCCTTAAAACTGCGCCTTTTCCACCTTAGACTTGTGCACTGCAGATCTGCGCCTCTCCCTTGTGCGAAGATGTGATGATCGAATGATTTGCGATGTCCAAATGCTCTCCAAACGCATCGCATATATACTCATCGCAAAGTGTGGGTGGGCTGCCCAGCCGACCGCCCAACCTACGTCTGCACACCCCTTTCCAACGCCCAATCGCTCCATGGTTAAGTCGGCCTTCAACCATTTCGCAAGTCGCTCAACCAAGGGTATAAACCTCCATCGCATATCGTTTAGTCGTTCGTCGCAAACCTTCGTTTCGTTGCAAACTATCGCATAACCGCAGCTTGCCTGTGCGCGCGCCCGAGTCGCCCGGCGCCCAACCATGTCGCACATTGGGTAAGAGCTCAGGACGTTACACTGAGTGTTGAAGTGGATTTTTTGCACTCCTCAATGATTCTCCAGAGACCCTCAGCATCTATTGTCTCATAGAGGAGCTTGTCGACTAGATCAAAACCTTTGGGAGCAGTGGCACATATCTGCTAGTTAGGGCATCCCCGTTGTTAGCCTCCTGCTACAGCAGGTTACTCATATTTCATGATTGACTTTTTTACATGCCAAATATGTCATACTTAGCATGCTCCAATGTTCCATATTTGCTACAGAGACCAAAGAAGAGGGCATGAGAGTGTGCCAGTCCAAGTTTCACTGCTATGTTCCAATTTTGATAAATTATTCCATTTTTGAAGAACTTTCACGTAGAACGGAGTCCAAACAGTTTAATCTTGGTCTCCCTAGGTTTCGATTTCTTGTTTTAGAATACAGAGAATGAATATCTGTCCAAACAACTTAATCTTGGCAGATCCTTAGATAGGTAGAGAATCAAAGGAGCCCAACTGCTTAACCTGGGCCCTTGGAAGAAATAAGTGTAGATGTAGATAGGAAAGCAGAAAAGAAAAAGTTGAAATGTTGGGTTTGCTAGTTCAAGTGCACCCAATCCAAAAGGAAGAAAAAATGTTAGGTAAGTAGGCCGGGTAAGCAGTTTTGAGGTTGCAGAACATTGATTGGTGATCAATTTCAAATTTTCAAGTGTCATATATGTTCAGGTCATAGTTATCAGGTAGTATCATATGGAGGAGCTCAAGCGAGGCATGACTAACTTCCCCCTTCTTCTTTATTCCCTCAAATCATTCACTAACTTCCCCAAAGAGGTCAAGATCTGCTTGATATCTCTTAGTCTCATCATTTTCCATGTAAGTTCCCTTGGTAAAATCCGTTTTACTCAAAGGAATGTTCATACTTCCTCTACAAAATCTTATTTCCCCTTATAGCCTAAGAAAGATGTACTTAGCGCTTTCTGCTCACAATTCATATTAATTACTAATTGTACTATGTAGCTCCCTATCTATTTCCCATTCCCCTTACTAAAACTATGTTAATAACTCCCTTATGTATATATCCCCTCCCTCTGGCTGAAAATAACCATAAATATACTCCTGAATTGCTACGTTTACCTGAAACATAGTAAGAACCCTCATCCTTCCCCTTTAAACCATCCTCAAATGCAATGGACTCCTTCCAAAGCATGAAAACCCTCCTTTGTAGGTTATTGGACCCCCTCCGAGGCCTCAAATGATCTACAAAAGCACACACACCCCTCTTCCGATCACAATAAACCCTGGCCGATCTCCCAAAACAGTCTTCCGATCCCTTTCGCCCTCCTTTGATGCGATATCACAGTCGAAGGTCTCAATGCCAATATTGCCCGATTAGAGTTCTCCCCGATGAGTGCTCCACCAATGCGATATCGCAAGTCGGCAATATCGCAATGTTACATGCCATATATATACGCCCCTCCCCATTTTCGCTGATGCGATATCGCAAGTCAGCGATCGCAAGACTCATGTCCCCTAATACAAGCCACCTTCCCTTTTCGTCGATGCGATATCGCTATCGCATCAAAAGAAAGTATATCGCATCGCAATAATGAATGTAATATCCTGCCACACAAGCACCACATCACCCTGCCACGTCACTTGCCGTACCAGGACCCACTGCTGACGTCGCCCGCCAAAGAAAAATGCGCGAAGGCGAAATCGCAGCTTAGGAAGCCCAGATTCAAAAACAAAGGCAGTTTTTGATGCGCGATTAGCGCCTTGGCGCTAATCGCGCATCGCTACTGGGAAATAGACCAAAGTGGGGAATCTTTAGGGAATCTTTTGATTCTGCAGCCATTTTTGCGCCGAAAAAGAGTAGAAAGGCCCGATTTTTGCAATTTTAATGCCAAAGAGTATCAGAGGAAAGATGAAGCCCAAGATAAGGCAAAGAGTATCAGTGTTGCGGAAAAGAGTATCAGTGTTGCGGCGAAGAGTATCAGTGTTGCGGCGAAGAGTATCAGCGAAGATCTTAGCAGCGGCCCAAAGCAGGTGAAAATTAAACACCTTCCAGCAAAGTCAAATAAAAGGGCGAAGGCACTCAAAGCTCTCAAGTCACGTTCATTGCACATTTAACTCACACAAGATCAGAACTGCAAATCCCAAAGCACAGTTATTCCAGTAGTACTGCATCGAGCCACCAAATGCCATGTTTAATTAATTTTGCTCCAGCTGCCTCTGGCGCAGCCCGAAAGAGACTTACTTGCATTTAATTCCAGCACAGATTAGGTTTTAGAAAGCTTTTTCCGCAGACCTGTTTAGGTCGGTTGTAATAAATATTTTTAGATATTTTTCCTATAAATACAACCCTGAAGAATGTAGTAAGGGTTGGCGGTTGTTATTGAATGGTCTGTTGACTCACTCAAGCAAAGACCCGCTCTGTATTTTGAGACTTTCTGTAATCAAAGACTGCTTACGAGCTTCGGAGGATGGATTGTTCACTGTGTCCAATGGTTTAAGAGTGATTATGGAATTCTTGTGCTGTTGCATAACTCAATAAGTGCTTCTTACCTCTGTTTTTCAATTCATAAATCACCATCTAAACAACAGAAAGAAAGAATAGCCTAGAATTTGTTAAATACACTCTATGCTCAATTGCTACTGTTTCTTTATGTTTTCTTCTATATTAGGCATAAATATGAATTCCACATGGCTCATGTTTCCCCTAATTCATCATGTATGACAGTTATCCAGGGATTCTTAACTGCCCCTAGATAGAGTTCATCCCCTTCTCCCCGCTAAGTTGAGTGAGAGATTCTTAATTGCCCCTCATTCTCTATGCTTCTTCTCCATCTTTTAGCTTGAAAGTTGTCTTATGTGCAGCTACCCTGCTCCATATTCCTCTTTGACCAAGAAGACACACCATCAGTCTCACTCCACGACTCCATGCCCAATGATTTGAAACTCTTTATACTATGCATTGCCTCTTCGTTCGAATGCATCTTCCTTCCATTCAAGCAACCCCCAATCACAAACAAAACCCCTTGAACTAAACAGCTAGCCTAAAATCCTTATCAACAAAGATAAATCATAAAAGAGAGAGCCCTCTCTGATTGCAGGTGGGCTAGAACCTGCAATCCAAAGATTGGTTAGTGGTTACCTCGGCCGTATCCCTTCTAGAGCTTCGGGACAACCTGAGTGATAACATAAATGGTGACTCCACTGGGGACATCCTCAGATAATCTCACTAATACAGTCTGAAGCTCTTTTAAGGAAGAAAGTTTTTGTTTAATCAGTATTCCTAGAAAATTTCTCAAGAAAAACAAATCAGAAGCTGCCTCCCAAAAGAAATCCACGCTATACAAGATCAAATCCTGACCCAAATCGTCCAACAGCCTTTGAAAATCCGAATTTGATCCCTAAAATCATTAGAAAACAAGAGCAACAAGAAGACCCTACTGCTCTTAGTCCGGAAACAGTCCAGCCAGGCTGTGTTCCAACCCCTGTCAAAGTTCTCTTTCGTTCAACCCCAAGTTCCCCTTGTTCCTCGTCCACTTCTCCAAGCACATCTTCTACTCCTCCATTCATTGAAAATACCCCTCATACTACCACTACTACTCCTATAGTCCCAGCTGTTCCAATTGTTCCACATATCCTTGTTGTTCCCCTTATCCCTGTTAACATGGCTAATAGGTATGCTCTGTTAATCCTACCTGCAAATCCAGCGGCTATGCCCCAATATTATCAAAGCAAGATCACTTACTTTGATGGTACTGGTTCTTATACAGCCCAACAACACACCAAGAAAATGCAGGACTATTTTGAGAACTATGAAATTGATGACGATGATGTAAGAATGAAAATTTTTGTCCAAAGTCTAACTGGTGATGTCAGGACCTGGTTTAGGTCATTGGCTGCACATTCTATAGCCGATCCTGAGGCCTTATACCTAAGTTTCTTAAACAGATGGGAAAAGAAGAAAGACCCTTTACACATCCTGACTGAGTATGATAATCTAAAGTGAGGTCCATAGGAAACAGTTCAAGATTATTGTGCTAGATTTAACAATATATACAACTCAATTCCTCAGAACCTGAGGCCCCCACATGACTTGGCCCTGATCAAATTCCCTGATGGTTTTGATTCAGACATGGCATATTAGTTAAGAGAAAGATCACCTCCTAGTCTAGCAGACATGCAAAACATAGTTGTCAGTGTGGAAGCAAATCTGATTGCTAAAAGAAACAGAGCTAGGACTGAGAGAAGAACAACATTTAAAGAAGAAGCTTGAGCTTTCGAGGAAAAGCTAGATGCGATCCTCAAAGGTATGAGCAGGTTGGGAGATAGAGTCGAAACCATTGAAATAAAATCCTCTTGGGAAGGACAAACAAGCAACACCACAAGGAATCCCAATTTTAGAAAAAACCCAAATGCTGGGAGGACTGATTCCGATCAAAATATCCGACCCCCATTTCAAGAGAACTATGTAGAGGCTTCGACCTCTAATGAACAAATAGAAGAGCCCCACATCAATTTAATGGGTTTTGACAGCGAAAAGCAGGTGTTCTTATCACAAGATGACCATCAAGCCCAAGAATGTAAACGATTTCAAACAAAATCAGGTGAGTCATTTGACTTCAGAGAAGGGTATGATACAGCAATCTATGAGGTACATAAACAGTATACATTAAGAAGCAGAACCATAGATGTGACTGAAACTATGAAAACAACACATGCCAAACTGACCAAGAAACCCAGCGATAAAGTTGTCTTAACAGAATCCTCAGATAAAAAATTCCAAACGGATGTCACGGTGGAAGACGTGTCCGATGAACAGCCTTTAGTAAATCCCTCGTCCACACCCTTTCTTTCAACAGAACCCATGAACGAACCCCCAGAAAACGACCACAACTCAAATATACCTCATAACAATATACCTGGTCAGGAGGAGGTGACCCAAAACTTAGTAGAAAAGGAAAAACTTGCTACTCAAAACATGAAAGTTCAAATGGAAAAACCTTTCAACTTAGAAACAAAAATTGGCAAGCTTAAAATAGCCATTCCTCTTTCTGAACTAGCCAAAAATGAGGTATTTAGACAACAAATCAATAGGTCATTGCAAGTTCCAGAGAATAGAGATGCAGTTAATGTTCTGGATGACCAGCCAGAACTGATTTTTGGCCCTGAAGTCAATGGCAAATCAGTCGATGGAGGTGTCCCTCCATTTTATGTGAGCTTGAATATTCATAACAAAGTCCTACACAATGCCATGTTTGAATCAGGTGCCTCCCATAATTTAATTCCCAAGTCAGTAATGGAAAGACTTGATCTCGACATCACAAGGCCCTATAAAGACTTTTTTTCATTTGATTCCAGCCAGGTAAGATGTCTAGGCCTTATCAAGTACCTTTGCGTGTCCTTAGTTTAGTATCCAGCTAAAACAATTTTGATGGATGTGGTGGTAGCAGACATTCCACCCAAGTACGATATGCTTTTATCGAGATCTTGGGGTGCCAAACTCCAAGGATCTTTACAGCTAGATCTGTCATATGCCACAATTTCAGTGTTTGGCTAGCCAAAGAGATTATATCGTGAAACATTGATGAAATATGTGGTCAGCAGTCAAGAGAAGCCACAAAACTTCCTGATCTACTCCATTCGTTCGGACATGGGCTCGTTCATTTTATACAATGATGATATGCGTCCCAAAACTGAGATCAAGCTCCTAAAAACAATAGAAACAGAAAATATAAACGAACAGTCCACTACCCAAGATCAAAACATCGTTGATTAGATTGACACAATAGAGCTACCTAGTATACAAAAGCCAGGCTTGCCCACTGAACAAACTTGTAAACCAGTTGAAAGAAGAATTGATTAGGAAATCTTGTGGTATTTAGAATTTGATGGATTAGTGAATAAACTAGGAGCAGGGGCAGGTGTCTGGGTTAACAACACGCAAAATGACCATGCTCAAGGACATGCGTACAGGCTCAATTTTAAATGCACAAACAACGTGGCCAAATATGAAGCCCTTTTGTTAGGTCTCAAACTGCTTAAGAGTCTGGGAGTGACCAATGTTTCCATTTTAGGCGACTCAGATTTAATTATACAACAGATAAAGGGAAATTTTGTTACCAACGACTTAAGGCTAAGATCTTACAGGATAGCAGCAATTGAATTACTCAGCAGCTTCCTATAATTTCAGCTCACCAAAATTTCTAGAAATCACAATTTACATGCACATATCCTGGCAACTTTTGCCAGCACATGCAAGCTTCCTTTTGAGCCTAACCATCACTTCACTGCCGAGATCAAACACAGACCTGCCGTCCCAGACAATGTAAAAAATTGGCAAGTGTTTGAAGATGACACGCAGATAATTAATTTCCTGACTATGGAACAAGAATTCTCAAACATAAACATAGACACAAGCACTAGGGATGATCAACAGCAAACTGATACAGTGAAAACCAGTATTTCAGCTGAAACAGCAGATGTGATGTTGCACCCAACAACCTTTGACAGTGCCGACTTACAGAAATTAAAACAAACAGATGTTGTTGAAATCATTGAAGAAGAAACTGAAATAATTGAACTAAAGGATAATTTCCTGCCCAGAGGTCTAACTCCTTTAGAAGACATTTTTGACTCAAATGACATCCCTAGGAAGCCAAAGATGCAACCCCTAAAAGGAGAAATTGAGGAGTGTAACATTGGAACCACTGAAATTCCCAAAATGATAAAACTTTCCAGAACATTACCTCCTGACAAGAAATTGGAATACATTGAACTCTTTAAAGAGTTCCAAGATGTGTTTTCCTGGAGTTATGAGGACCTCAAGTCCTATGATACTTCAGTAATCTAGCACACGATACCCTTGAAGGAAAACCAAAAACCCTTTAAACAAAAGTTGAGAAGGGTAAATCCTGTCCTTCTCCCCCTAATCGAAAAAGAAGTGAAACGAATATACGAGGCCAGAATTATTGCGCCTATAAGATTTTCTGAATGGATATCAAACCTCATGCCCACAAGAAAGAAAACCAGGGAGATAAGACTGTGTGTTGACCTGAGAAATCTGAACAAAGTCTCTCTCAAAGACTACTACCCCTTACCAAAAATGGATCACATCTTACAGAGGGTAGTGGGGGCTTCAAGGATCTCACTATTGGATGGTTTCTCAGGATTCAATCAGATTTTGGTTCACCCAGATGATCAAGATAAAACAGCTTTTACTACACCGTGGGGAACCTTTAAATATGTCAAAATGATGTTTGGACTGAAGAATGCAGGAGCCACATTTCAAATGGCAATGGACATAGCCTTCGCTAAGGAAATCCATGATTTCCTAGTCATATACCTTGATGACCTCACCGCTTTCTCAAAATCAGACCAAGAACATTTGAAACTTTTGAGACAAGTGTTCTTAATTTGCAGAAAATATGGCATATCTTTGAACCCAAAGAAATCACTATTTGGCCTAGAAGAAGGCAAACTCCTAGGTCATATAATTTCAAAAGATGGTATAAGAATTGATCCTGAAAGGATTCAAGCTATCCTTCAAGTCCCTCATCCAAGAAACATCGAAGAATTACAAGCTTTTCTAGGAAAAATCAATTTCCTAAGAAGATTCATTCCCAACATGGCTGAATTAATAAGATTGTTGAACAACATGCTCAAGAAAGATTCCAAAGCCAAATGGACAGTAGAAGCCAAGCAGGCCTTCGAGGAAATCAAAACTGCTTTGACAAGAACACCTGTTCTTACAAGTCCAAAATTTGATAGAGACTTTATAATCTTTTCTTTTGCATCTGGACACACAATTGCTGCTGTCTTATTACAAAAAGATGACGCAAGATGTGAGAAACCCATTGCCTTTTTCAGCAAAGCCCTTAGAGATGCCCCACTTAAATACCAGATCATGGAAAAGCAAGCATATGCCCTCGTTAAGGCCATAAAGGATTTCAGAGTTTATATCTTGTACTCTCACATAATTGCCTATGTTCCCAATGCAGTGGTCAAAGACATTTTAATGCAAGAGGGAATTGAAGGTAAAAGGGGCAAATGGATAGCTAACATTCTGAAATACGACCTAGAAATAAAGCCAACAAAACTCATAAAAGGACAAGGGATAGCTAAACTAATGACTGAAACCAATTTCCAAGCCCTTTACATCAATGAACTGGATAACGAATAGGAGATGGCGACTCCACAGATCAATCAAGCCTTCCTACAATCACCTTGGTATACTGACATATGTTTTGTATTGTTAAACCTGCAAGCTCCTCCAGGGTTATCCAGAACCAAAAAGAGATTCTTGAAAATGAAAGCTTCAAAGTTTTGTATCATAGATAATGTTTTATTTTGGAAAAATCATGAAGGTATTTTGCTTAATTGCCTAACATTGGATGAAACTGACAAAATCCTCAAGGAATTTCATGCAAGAGACCGTGGAAGACACTTGTATTGGAAATCAACAGCTGATAAAATCCTAAGGGCTGGATTTTATTGGCCCTCCCTATTTGCTGATGTGAAAAAATTTGTAATGTCTTGCCATAAATGCCAAATCTTTGAAGGCAAGAAAAAGTTGTTGCCCTTGCCCCTCAAACCCATTTCAACTGAAAGGCCATTTCAACAAAGGGGTTTAGACTTCATTGGGGAGATTCACCCTTCATTTTCTGGCCAGCATAGATGGATTTTGACAGCCACAGATTACTTTACCAAGTGGATAGAAGCCATCCCTTGTAGGCAAGCCAATGAATCAATCATCATCCAATTCCTAGAGACCAATATCCTATCTAGATTTGGTTTTCCAGAAAAGATCATTACAGACAATGCAACTGCCTTTAAATCCAAAAGAATGATCAGTTTTTGCCACAAATATCACATTACCTTGGGTCACTCCACAACCTATTACCCTCAAGGTAATGGTCTTGCTGAATCCTCCAATAAAAGCCTCATCAACATCATCAAAAAGGTCCTGGAAGACAATAAAAAGAATTGGCACAAAAAACTTGTGAATGCTCTATGGGCAGATAGATTGACCACAAAAAGGTCCATTGGAACAAGTCCATATGAATTGGTGTATGGTCTAGAGGCTGTTTTCCCCTCCTCTTTAGGAATCCCTATGATCAAGATGCTGCAAGAAATACAAGCCGGGCCGAATGATATTCATAGAAGGATCAACCAAACTATTCACTTGCAGCAGACAAGAGAAGAAGTATATCACCGAACCCAGGTATTACAAGATAAACTCAAAAAAATATTTGATAAAAGAACAAAAGCTGAAGATTTTTTCATAGGAAACAAAGTGCTGAAATGGGACTCCAGGAGGGAAGATAAAGGGAAACATGGGAAATTTGATTTTCTTTGGAAGGGACCATTTGTTATTCAGGCTGTACAAGGTAACAACACCTATTTTTTGAAGAGTTTGGATGACACAAATACTGAATAAGGCCCAGCCAATGGGAGAATGCTCAAACATTATTTTGATCCCCTTTGTTGAACACAACACAACTATATATTGTACATAAATATTTGTATTTCCAGCATTTTCATTTATAGCAGTTAGATAAGGAACCAAATGCAGCAAATTTTGAAGAAAAATCAGGGAACTGCATCACTTTTTGATGTATATTTTGAGTCCACCATAAGAAATCAAGAAAAGGACTTGGGAAGTATGAAGATGATGATAAGCACTTAGAGAAATCAGCAAGAAGCAGAGCTGCAATTTCACACAGATCAACTTAAAAAAGTATTGCATATAGGTTACAAAGATTCAGATCAATGGTCTCCAAGACAAGGAAGTTTCAGACTACAACAAGAATTGAAAAATAAGGCAATTTGACCTGCTGTTCTTGGCTTTTCACCAGGAAAAGCCATCCCCAAGTGGAGCCACTGTTAGGTTCCTATACCAATAGGTTTCATTTTTCATGATTGACTATGGAAGTGTCAAATATGTTCATCCTTACATGCTGCAGAGGTTCCATATTTTGTATACAGACAAAGAAAATTAAAAAATGAAAAGAGGGTATGCCTTAAAAGAATAATCAAAAGGGAAGAAAATGAATTGGTCAGAAAAAATAGCAAAAATGAACCCCAAACCAAAAGACCAAGAAAGTGGCCAATCAAAATGCCACTGCTATCTTATTTTGCAAGTTCACAATGTGAAGACACTACTGCTTATCACACTTGATAGATGGTCCAACAGTTGAATCTGGACCACTCCATATTTAAATTTGTTGTTGTAGAATAGAGAGTGAATATCTGTCCAAACAGTTCAAGCTTGGCAGATGAGTAGCTAGGTAGAGAATTTAAGGAGCCCAACTGCTTAATCTGGGCCCTTGGAAGAGATAAGGGTACATTTAGATAGGAGGACAGTCAAAAGAAAATAGGACAATTAGGGTTTTCTAGTCCAAGTGCACCCAATTCAAAGGAAGAAAAATGTTAGGTATATTAGACTGAGTAGGTAGTTTGAGGTTGCAGAAGCAAGTTGGTGATCACTTTTTGTCTTGTCAAGTAGGACTCATCTCATTTATGGCATTGGTGCCATGGCAGTTGTTTGGTGGTACAACAGTGGAAGCATGACTAATTTCCCCTTTCATTCCCCCAGAAAACATTCACTAACATCCCCTTAAAGACCTTGGGATTTGCCCAATAGTCCTTTTCACTCTATTTTATGAAAAAAGCTAAGTAGAACTCTGAGTTCACTCAGTTGGAAGAAACCATATTTCTTGTGTAAAAGTGGTCATTCCATACTCTTTCATTTCCTTAGCATGCATCCATTCGCTTTCATTCCATAGAAGTCATATTAACATTTAACCCTATTATCTAGCTCCCTAAATCAATTTCCCACCCCTATTCTACAAAAAAAAAAACTATATTAAAATCCAAAAAATCTAAATATCCCCTCCAATTGGCAACTATAGCCATATAACATGAGTTCGGGAAATATTAAGTCCATTTGGGACTCTATATTAACCCTTCCGCATTCATATAACCTTGGGGTTTATTTAGCGCCAGGCTAAATAAATAACCATACTTACCCGCCCGAAACCGTACAAAGATTGAAGTTTATTGGGTGTGCTCTTGTGATAAGTCTTGTTCACATCGCCCTCCCGTCCACCGTCAGATAACCTTCCCCAGATCTGACGGTCCTAATCAATATCGGACGCGCCTCCTCGATGGTACGTTAGTACCCAATGGTCGATGGTTTCACCGTCATACATCGGGACACTTGCCGCCCTCTGATTGCATCGGGCCGCCTCTGACAGTTACCGCTCCCGTATCAAAGGCGATCTGCTAGAAACCGCTTACCGCTCTGCCCTTCCGCCTATGTCATCGCATGACGTTGCATCCATATCGCTTGTCACTGTGCCATGTCATCTGCTGATGTCACCACCCTGCCACTGTGTCATCTACCACGTCATCATACACGTCAGCTGTCACGTCATCCTCCGTACCCGCTACATGACAAAAAAGACATCATGATGACGTCATCCCAGAAAAGCGCTAAAAAGTCCAAAATTGTTAAAAGTCGTGAAAACGACCATTTTTTGTTTATTTCTATTGGTTGAGCCTACAAACAACATGCATGCGCTTTCACTACCAAATCGCCTCCGGAGCTTGTACTGTCCATCACCCTGCAAATTCGACTCCATAGCTTGGCCCCGCAACTCGAGTTGTACATGCTAACTATCCTCGGCGCCTTAGAAACAGGTATTTATCCATCTTTCCGCATGAAAACCCTGTTTCATTTATAGTTATCTGTTAAAAATCGCCTAAAGCCCCTGTAATTCACATCCAAAGGCGCTCCTACCTATCACTCACCATCCTGCATGCACCATCCGAGCTGTTGATTCACAACGAACTTGGCAGTTCAAGCCATTACCTCTACAAATGGGCCATTACAATACACTTTGTGTCCATTTTCGCCCATAGAGACTCTGAAAATTGCCCAAGCATTGAATTGAAGTGGTCAAGCACCCTGTTACTTCTGTATTAATCCGATTTTCTAAAAGGGAAATCCTCAGCTTCCTTTTCCGTCTGCAATCTTTCACCCCTTCGGGCAAAATCCAATTCCATTTCCTTGGCATTCTCTCCATAGCATTTGCAATTCAACAAGTTTATGTAAAAAAAAACCCCTGTCTAAGTTCTGCAAATTTGTTATTTTACCATAGACTCTACACAGTGTGATTAGTTTGAGATAAAAATCAGTCTCCATACTTCTAACAATAGCCTCAGAGCCTGAGTCCGGTTACCTATTGCTGCACACACCTACATTACAATCAAAATACAAATAGTGTAAACATGGAGGCTCCAGTGGCTCTCAACATTGCTCCTTTGAATGCTCCACACATGGATTTAGAGTGGTTACCTTTGGCAGACAGGGACTTCCAGATCAAGGACATGATGGGCCTCAAGTCTCACCTTAAAACTGTGTGTCACTTTAGAAACAATCACAGGAATAACACTGATATCCTGGGGATCTGGCAATCTAGTATGCCCATCTACTACCTCCCATCAGTCAATGTGCTTCCTGACTTCATTCATCTGTGTCATGCAAACTATGACCCCACTCAGAGAGTAATCCTCACTCCAGATGGATCTGTGCTATTCTACATCACTCCTCAATCCATAAATGAAATGCTGAAATTTGAGCCACCTCAGCCTCTGGTTCCTCTCACAATGAAGCTCCTGCTTGATCAGAGTGCAAAACTGTCCAGTTCAGAAATAGCAAGAGTAGGTCAGATATTTATGGATCCACAGTGCCAGGCTGATCATCCTCCACCCTATCATCAAATGTCATTCAATGAAACAGGAAGGCTCCTGGTAGATATGATTTCCTACATTCTAGGATGCAAAACAGGAGAGTTTGTGGATGAAACTGTGTTTCTGCTATTAACCATGTTCACTCCAGGACAGCCCCCTGCTGTCATGTATGACTATGCCACCTTCATAGCAAACAAAATACATGAGAAATTCATGATGATGGAGAGAGAAAGAGTGTTCAAGTATATTTGCTACATTTGCCATCTGCTGTTGTACTATCACCCTGATAGTTTCAAGGTTCCTCTCAAGAGACTAGACTCAAAAGGAGAGAGGAGATCTATCATCTATTGGACCTCAGTTTTACATGAAGTCCACTATTCTCCCTACACATATTGTGATTTTGTTGACCTGTTTATCTACCCAGCCACTTGCCTATTAATGATGACTCCTCCTACCAGACTGACTGCTGAAATGCAAAGAATCTTACATCTGTCAAAGGGCTACAGCATTGGTGATTGGTACTTCTACCAAAACCACATAGTGATCAGAATTTATGGGTGTGAGTTGCCCCCCTATAAGCTACCAAGATATGTCCCCATGAGACTTTTTTCCTTGGAATATTTCAGGCAATTCAGTAATGTAGACCTGACTCATTTCCATGGAAAAAACAAGAAAGCGCAGCTTAAAATCAGACATCAATTTGGTCCCTTTGTTTTCAATAAAAGGGAAGAAGCCTGGAAGGATGCAGACAAAATGCTAAGGGAAGATCTCTTGTTGAAACAAAGTTTCTACTGGGCACCATATGACCCTGAACATTTCATAAGACTTAGAAGAATAAAACACAGGCTTTCAAGATATGTGCACCAGCCAATCCCCCACATTGAACAATATGCTAATCAACAAGAATGGGTAGAAGGCACATTAGATGATGAAGAGCTTACTGACGAAGAAAAATTAGAGAAAGATATGAAAGAACTTGAGAAACGATTTGACCTGGATTATGTTGCACAGGTCACCTTCAGATAGCCTCAACCGATTGGAGCAAGCACATCAACTGCTACATCTTCATGACAGCCAGCTAAAGAAGCCATTCCACTGGCAGGAAAAGGCAAGGAAATTGAGCATTCAGAACAGGAAATTACAATGGAAGAGAAGCCATCCACAAATCAGGAAAAGGGTCAAGAACAAAGCCCTTCAACCCAAACAAAGGCACCTGAAATCCCTATGCTGCAAACTCATCAAAATGAGGAAAGAGGTAAAAAGAGGGATAGAACAGAGGGCACACCTACAGGGGCATCCACAAATCAGCAAGGGGAAAAGAGATAGAGGATAAACCCCTATTCTGAGGAGGAAATTACAGAAGAAAACATAGGAAATATCAGGGGTGAGGGAACTTCTGAACAACAGATCCCTCCTGTTTTGGAAACATCGGCTAGCTCCTTTCAGCAGGAGAAAGAGAGACAACCAGGTGGGGAGGTTTCATCCTCCAAAAAGCAGACCCAAAAGGGGTCAGATATCAAAAAAGCATTCACCGAAATTAAAGCTAGAAACGAACCAGTGAGGTTTCAGCTTTACAATCAATTAATGAGACTGGCTCCGACAAATCAACAAAGGATGATGACAGCCTATGATATGGAAGCAGGGAAGATGACTCTTAGTCACTTCAGACCAATGGTACAGCAGCCACAGTCAGCTGCAGATTATATCAGAACAAATTTGGAAGTTCTTGCCAAGGACATCCATCCAATAGACTAGATTGAGTTGCACAAGTAGGCTAGAGAAATGGTGTACTCCACCCTGGCAGATAACGCTCTGATGGCCCATAGATTGTAAAATTCTTTATATAACACTTCTTCCCAACTAGAATTGGAGAAAGCCTCCTCATTTGCCAAAGATAATAGAATAAAATCCTTGGAGGAAATCGTAATAGAGTTGGGACATGATCCCAAAGATCCCAAAGGAGCATAAGCCTTAATAAAGAAAAAGGAGGAGGATATTGCAGCTCTAAGAAGACAATTGAAGCTACCACCTACTATACATCCTCAAACCACAGAGGTAGCACAACAAATAGAAAAGGAGGATGTGGTCACCTTACTAATGAGGATGAACCAAAGAATATTAGACACAGAAAAAGCATTAGAAGAGGCTCTACAAGGAAAACAGCCAGAGTTGGCCTCTCAGCTGTCCCAAACAGCTCCAACAGTCTCGACCCCTCCTCCAGCAGTCACTACAACAGCACCTCCCCTTGATCCAACAGTAGCAACAGGTGCCTCAACTTGAACAGCAGCTACAGCAAGTGCATTGCAAGAGGCCAATTTGAGCATGGAAACTATGATGAAAGACATTAAGGCTTTGGAATTACAAATGGAAGAAATGAAGGAAACTAAGGAAAAGCTAGCCAAGATTGAGGCTAGTTATGATAAATCAAAGATGACAGTTTCCGAGAAGACCAGGGAAGTAAAGGCCCTAGAGAACAAAATAAAGGCCTTGGAGAAGGCCCTCACTCTCCATAGAACCCTGACTGAAATTAAAACAATTTTGTGGGATAAGGTTGGCAAAGCTATTGCTGATCAATGGACAACAATACAAACTATTTTTGACCAGATAGAATTGATGGTGGTAGCTCAATATGAAACTCAAAAGGCCAGAGCATTATTGGCAGATAAGCCTGAGCAAGCCAATCAATTGATTCATTTTTTGAATACTCGTACTGGTGAACAGCTGACAGCATTAAACATCCAGAACAAGACAGAGACTATTGTAAGAGTCAAGAAGGTGCTAACCATGAGAAATTTTGTTCAAACCATAGAAAGAAAATGTCAAGAGATGCAGATAGAGGTAAATGCCTTCAGACAGAGAATGTCAATATTATAGAGAAAAGGCTTACCCAGCCTGGTCACTGGCACTGGAAGGCTGCTAAAACAAGAACAGTATGCAAACAGGCTAAGTACTTATGTGCAAAATCAAATTACAGCATCGTCAAGTAGCACAGAAGAGGTAGTCCCTCCCACAAGGCAAAGTTTATATGATAAAATGGAAGATTTGTTTTACATTGAGCATGAGATAGCACATCTCTTTCCAGTTTGGCCAAATTATTACACATACACTGAAGCTGATGAGATATTATTCAAATTAAGAAAGCATCAATTACCAACAGAGCAATGGTGGCAAAGCCTGCTTGAAATCTTGAAGTAGTTTTAATTCTCTTCTTGTACATTGTTTGCATAGCAAGCAAACTGCATTATATGGCTCGGCTACCAGAAAATCAAATTGACAGTGGGTGAAATTCGCGCTAAAAGCATTCAAAAGCACAGACTAGGTGGCAAAGGACAGCACAATAGGACAACACATCAAGGAAGTGGTCATCCATCGAATATCAGAGTCAAAAGGTCAACAGCAAATAGGACACCTACAACAACCAGTAAAGCGCTTTTATTTCCTCAGTTATTGCTGCGCGTTTTTTCCACATTAGTTATTGTTTCTGCCAGAGTAGATGGATAAATTTATGTCCAGATATTTCCCTGTGGGATATTTTGTAAACTTCTATATATACTTGTTAAAGAGATGTATTATCGTTGACTGGTGAATATCACTCTGGACTTGCGCTGTATGTTTTTGAGAACTCTTCAGAAATAAAAATTGCTGGAATGTTTTGCTGGTGGATTCTCTGAGTCTGGAATCAATGGCAAATGGATATGTTGCAGAATTCTTGTGTTAATACATGGATCAATAAGTCTTCTTTACTCTTATGTTAATGTATTTGTCTCTCATTTATCATCTAAATATCATGTTCTAAGTTACAGGAAAGAAGGATAACCCAGAATTTACTTTGCTGTACTCTATGTTCAATTCCTGTAATTTTTTTTATGTTTTCTGCAGGACTAGCATAGGCAAGAATTCTTGATTGCTCTTGTCTCCCTGGTTCTTTCACTCTAAATGTCATCAAGGAATTCTTAAATGCTCCCTGATAATGTTTATGCAATTTCTCTCTGTTAACACAATGAAAGATTCTTGATTGCCTTTCATTCTTTGACTTCATTCCATCTTATTTCAGCTTCAAAATTGTTTTGTGTTTAATTATCTTGCTCTGTAGTGTTATTATTGCCAAAGAAACCATGATTAGAAGTTTATTTACATGGACTCCATCAACCCAATGGTCTGAAATTCCCTCAACTTACTGTCTTGTTCTACTGAATGTCATCTTCCAAACACCAAACAAAACTTGTACTTAATAACTAGCCTAATATACAATCAAACAAATCTAAATCACAAAGAGAGAGCCCTCTCTAGTTGTAGATTGGCTAGGATCTGCAACTGAAAGATTGGTTAGTGGTTACCTCGGCCGTATTCCCTTCAGGAGGCAGGGAACAACCTGAGTGATAATAGAATGATCCCCTCATGTATTATTTCCTATTCTCTCGAGCCAATCCTTCAAGAAGAATTCACTGTAACATGATCATCCTCAAAGTCAACTGCAAAAGTATTGTTTGGACAGAGTCCGAGTTTTCACAAAATCTTATCGATTTTATTTTCCGAATAGAAAATAAATTATTTAGCGATATATTTTGATTTAATATGATTGATATAAAGATATGTAAGCTTGAAATTCTTGTGCTGTTATTCAGAGAAGTATTATAAAAGCAATGGTCGCTCCGTGTTTTGGGTGTGCACTGATATATGTAAATTCTGAGAACATCTTGTTAAACTTATTGCGAGAAATAGACTTGGTTTATGTTTTCCATGTTGTGTTGATTGGAGATTGTCGACTCTTTCATGGAGGGCTCCTACGTCCAATATAGGTCTTTGACCAATTGCACATAGTTTTCTTTAATAATTAAATTGTATATGCTCTATTTTGTGTTTTGAAATGCAGTATAATGGAATTCGCGATTAAACTATTGTCTGCATCAGCAATTTTCATTTCTTTCTAGTTAGCTTAATTTTGTTATTTCATTTTATTTTCATCTGGTATTGTTGATCATTCCCTTTGATTTTTTTATCTAGTGTAGTTCAATTGTCTCATTTCATAGCTTAGTTGCTTTTCAGTTTATCAATTTCATTTCTTGTTTGGATGAACTTGGATGAGTTAAACAGTGTCAGTATTTTCCTTGGCAATTAAATTTAGACATCATTCATTTTCAATTTGATAGAATAGATCTCTCTTGCACATAGTAATTTAGACTTGGCTGCACATAAAATTCAAGATAAAATAAAAAACAGTCTAACAAAAGTAGAGTTTATGATCACTCTCAAACCATCCATAAAATTGATTCAATAGAGATTAATTTCTAGGATAATTGTTGGGCGCGGGATCCCCCAAGGCAATTTTTGGGGCTTAAAGCCCAAGTTTTGACTAAATCCAATGTAAATACTCCACGATTTGTGGGTGCAGAGCGCGAAGTTGTAATTAATTCATAGGATTGTCCGCCCTTACTTTTGTAATGTAATGTCAGCTTGAGAGTTCTACCCGTGGTCCACGGACTATGGGATTGTATAAATAGATTAAGGCTCTAAGTTGTAAAGAGATCTAATAACCGAATGGGAAGATGAATAATTGAGTCTTAGTTGAAGTGTAGAGTTAAGTCTTTGGGTCGTAGAGTAGGAGAAGGCTTTGCAGCTGAGTGCGTAGACCTTGTAGTCCGCAATTGAGTGTGCGGACCCCTGCGCTGAGTGCACAGGGTGACTCAAGTCTATAACCGTTGGAGAATTAATAAAGAGAAGTTTCTTATCATTATGTGTATCATTTTCCTATTTTATGAATTGAAGTATATTGGGTATGAATTGCAAGTTTACTATTTATTTGATGCGTGAACTTATATGAATGTGTTGAATAAGTGAATATAATAAGCTTATTGAGGGAAACCCCATTACTCCTAGGATTTATGGCCTTTCGAAGGTTCATAAGGAAGGGATCCCCTTGAGGCCCATTGTCAACACCATAGGTGGTCCGACTTACCTCCTAGCCAAGTTCCTTGCCGCTAAATTGAGGCCCTTGATTGGTCATACTGAGTCCTTCGTCAAAGACTCGGCTTCCTTTATTGATGATCTTAAAAGGGTTAAGCTGGAGCCCGAGGACATTCTGGTAAGTTTCGACGTGGTCTCTCTTTACACCTGTATTCCTATCAATGAGGCCATGAAGGTGATTTATAAGCTCACAGACCAGGATACGGCGAATTTGGTTGAGCTTTGCCTCACCTCAACCTTTTTCAGCTTCGAAGGAGAATTCTATGAGGAGACTTGTGGGGTTGCCATGGGCTCCCCCTTGTCCCCGGTAGTCGCCAATCTCTTTATGGAAGATTTTGAGTCTAAGGATTTGGCCTCTTCTCGTCTCCTTCCTAAGCTTTGGAAAAGATTCGTAGATGACACTGGTGTTGTCTAGTCTCATGGTCCTGATGAGCTGGATCTTTTCTTCAATCATCTTAATAACCAGTCCGCCGCCATAAATTTCACGATGGAAAAGGAAGACAATGGTTGTCTTCCGTTCTTGGATGTTCTCATCTCTAAGAAAGCGGATGGTTCATTCTCTCATCAAGTGTTTAGGAAGAATACGCATACTGAGCAATACTTGCATGCTTCTTCACATCATTTCCTAGCTCAAAAGATAGGTGTTCTAAGCACGCTTGCCACCCGTGCTGTTAGAATTTCTGATGAAGAGAGCTTGGAAAAGGAGAAGGCTCATCTCCTAGATGTCTTTGTGAAAAATGGATACGATAGACACCTGGGTCAAAAGGCCTTCCTCAAGGCTAAGAAGGAGCCGTCTATCCGTAGGGATCCTAATGATCGTGTCATGGGAGTTAACCTTCCTTATATCTAAGGGACCATGGACAGGATAGCGAGGATTCTGAGAAAGTTTGATGTGCCCGCAACTTTTAGACCTCTTAATACTATCCGTAGCTCCCTCAGATCTGTGAAAGATCCTATTGACCCTAAAGACATGAAGGGCGTCTATGTCATCCCTTGTTCTTGCAGGATTCCCTATATTGGTGAGATAGGTCGCTCTATCAATCAAAGGATTAGCGAGCATTCAACTGACTTGAGGCATGGGAGGATCAAATCCTCAGCCCTAGCGGAGCATGCCGAGAAGACGATGCATCATGTATGTATCGAAGAGGCTCAAGTCATAGCTAGTCTCTAGAGTTGCTCAGTTTCACCATCGCAAGTTTAGGGAGGCCCTGGAGATTGAAAAAAGGCCGATTAATCTTAATAGGGATGATGGCTGGAAGATTAGTCGCTGCTGGGTCCCAGCCCTATCTTCCTAGCCTCTGTGGTCCCTTCTTGGTAAGATCTCTGTGTTTCTTGTTTCCTTTCCTTAAGAGTTGTTTTCCGTTGGGTTTGTTGTTTTATTTCTTGCTTTTCTCCTGATCTGATTTGTTCTTCTGTGAATTTTCGACCCTTTGGTTTGATTTAATCCCTTCTATTTCCCTATTTATTCGAAGGGATTTATTGTTGGCATCTTGGGGTTATTTTAGTAAGCAATTGATTAATAGTAATTATAATAACCTTAGAAGGATAAGTTTTTATTTAGCTGTCGATTAGCCTTAGATCTTTAAACATCATAATACGATGTTTAAAGGTATATTTATAATTAATGAATAAATTAAAATATGCATTATCGTAACTATTCAATATTATTTTTCCATTTTTTCATTAAAATTTTTTATTTAATTAATTTAAACTAACCTCACTAAATAAAAGTAAGATAAAAACTTTTTTATCCAATCATTAAATAGAAAAAATACTATTAATATATTTGATGTTATAATTTTATAAAATATGATTATATATATATATATATAATTAAACAATAAAAATTAATTATGTAGGTATTGTAGGGATAGTAAACTTATATATATATCCTTATATATTTAGTTGGTATATTTTATTTAGGGTATATTTATAATTTATATATTATATATAATAAATTAAATAATTAAATGGTTTAGTTTTGAAAACTAACCATGAACCTATTTATTTTCTAGTAACTACAATTTTCTAGTAATTTATTTTAATAATCTAATAACTTATCATTAAATTTAGTATTATAATAGGTATGGAGAATGTTAATAATATATATTCTTATTAATAATTTAAATAATTAAATAGGTAAATTTAATATCTAACCTCTTTTCTGGTTTATTTTACCCATTTTTCTTGACTCCGTAGATGTAATAATAATTATAAAATATTAAGATTATTTTAGGTTTGACTGGGGTCCATTAGTTGAAGAATAGCCGTTAGTCTTTCTAGCCGTTGGAGTCTCTGCTTAGACTATTTAACATGCTGATCTGGATCTGTATCTTCAACTTGTCCTGACGATGAACCACACTAGTTGGTTCGAAACG
>APFE030709850.1:0-33269 GCA_000404065.3 Pinus taeda
AAAATATAGTATTATTTTTATGATATTTTATTACATTACGTTTATATATTGAAGGAATTAATAATATATAAGATTGTCTCCGGAAGATCGTTAATGTATTTCACATAGATAAAACAAAAGCAACTAAAACTCTACGAAGAATTCAAATTACTAAGTAAGAACCAAATAAACAATAAAGAAGAAATAAACCTTAACAATATAATAATGTTAGAAAAACATACATTTAGCCCTGCAAAAACATAATCTGATTTCTTTCATTTAGAGATCATGGATTGATGCTCTTCAGATATTTAATATCATTTAGTGTAGACATTGCATGGTTAAAATTTTACTGAATCTAGCGCTAACCACGCTCTTTTTTAAACACTAAAATTACTTACTACAGATGGAACCTCAAGATTTATAGCTTCAGATGCTTACCTTGTTGTACACATGTAATGAAGGATGGGATGGTGTCTGAGAGCATGAATTAAAGGTGCTAAACTTCACCGGTTATTGCATCGCTAGGATTTTTTTTTATTACAATTTACCCACAATGTACCCACTCTGATACTTTTACCTCGATGACATTTTCAAAACTGTTTCCTCCCACCCCCTTCTCCGGTGAGATAACACTAATAGATCTCGATGATGGAATGATTGATCAGAGCGAAATGTACCGGGACTTGGGTTGCGTTATCGAGACCTGATGTACTATGTCGGTGGATATGCTATCGAATCAGGACGGCATTACCCAATCAGGATGGCATTACCCGATCATCTTCTAACAAGCCGTTCCATAGCCCTAAGACCAATAGGTTGATAAACGAACTATTGTTGGAGAGTTTCAAGTCACAGTTCATTAATGAATACTTGTTGGTAGGCGAGCATCAAAACACTTAAATTGTTTTAAAGGTTTCGCCAAGGCCGATATCGTTCGAAGGTCAATAGCTCGATACAAAGAAATTAGACAGCAATAAAAGTCAGCCGTGATTGTTGACATATTGTTTTCAATGGATTGGACCGAAGCAAATTTTCACTGGATTGGAATTTTTTTGTTTTTTCTAGGAAAAGAACCCTTTTTTTCATTACAAATAAAAGAGAAAGTACAATATCGTGGTTTCGAAATTATATAGCCTCCTAATACTTCACAAAATACAACCATATTTGGATGCCTATATAAGTATTTCTACCACCCTTACATCTTCTGTGATGAAATTCGAACTTTATATTGCTCTTAAAAAAAAGCGAAATAGTGAACATGTTTTACATAAAGTATTTTCATCATTGTTCAACCCCTATAGAAAAATCCCTGTAGTTCTTATATATATCCTTGTTCGTCCCAACTTTGAAATTTAGAACCCCCTCTTTGCCATAACACAAAAAATTAAATAAAAAGTCAGATCTCTCCTAAGAGAGAATGTGATTCTACCAACCTTAATGTTGACATATTTTTCAAATGCTGTATAACTTCAAAATACCTCGTTTGGATAGAAGATTTGGAGTCATGTTTTGCTCCATGTAAATATGAGCAAATTGAATATGCTGGAAAGAACTTAGCAGATCCGTAATACGATTCATCCAGCTGGATAAAATGAATGGATTAAATAGATTCTGGTCCATGACCCAATAAATGATAACTTTGGCATCACCATATACCTATAACCTCTAACCTCTCAATCCCCAGCCACCTTTTAGAAGAAAGAACTCCCCACAACTTGATAATCTCAACCCTATTGTTAGTATCAATTCCTCCCTCCCACCAGAAGTGATAATAGAAGATTGGTTTCTTCATTATATAAGCACCACATCTTCATCTTCTCTATGAAAATGCCCCGTCTAAAAAACCCATTGGAAAGACCTTCCATATGCCTTTAAATCTGGCATGCCTTCTGTTTTGTTGCCTCTTCATTAGTCCTATCTCATTGAAGTAAGCCATAGTTTTGATAACATTTGCACTAACCGGAGCCAATTTTTACTCAAAAATAATAGTGCCTCTACTGCACCAGATGATCCAAAAGGTGTACATTCGAAGAGCACAGTATTTCTTTTAAAATTTGAACCAATAAAAGAGACAAGATCTCAATGACTGGAACTGTCCACTAGCTATATTTTAAAAGCATATATAACCTCATCCGAAATTGCCACAATATATGGATAAGTTAGGACCAAATGATCCACTTCTTCAGGCCCCTTAAGCATAGGTGACAAATGTCAGGACCTACAAACTGTTGGTCAAGTTTATCACTGATGTCGATGTGATGGAAAATATTCTTGTGATACATAATGTGCCATATCCTCATCATTATGGGGTCAATTCATGAAGAGAACACTACTAAATTTTATAATTATGTTTTTTATAATTTGAATATTCTGGGCCTACTTTAGTTCATTCCCATCCTAATGGACAACTCTGTAAAGATGCCCTCCAACTCTGTCCTAGATATAAAATTCTAAAGGGTGCCTCAATGAAATATTAATAACAATGCACAGATATATTTTTCTTCATGGTAAAGTTCTCTCATTCAAAGGTGGCATTAGCATAGGTTCATAGAGGATATTGAGCTCTTTCCAACGAGCCCTCACGCTCCTAACTCCCCAAAGGATGGAAGAAAATGATTTTACAAGATGAAATAACAGTGTTTTTTAAGTCAAGCCGACACAAGGCCTACACTACAAGTCAGCCTCTACTCAAGTGACATGTCCCTTCATTACACATCATAATTGATATATATTAGAGGGTCAAACTCGTATTTCATCCATCCAACTTCAATGAAGAAAGATATAGAGAGAAGACATATAGTTCAGAACTCGTGAACTAGATCCTAGGAGTATCTTAGAGAAGTAAGTAGCCTAGTCTCTGAAGTGAAAAGGACGAGGAACTCCTATCTCTTTGCGGTTAAAAGGATGAGGATCTCAGGATTTGAGGTTGTCATCCACAATCGTTAAACTAAGAAAGCATATACCTTATCCCTTTTCGGTGAAGACCAAACACTTGAAACTCATAATCGATTACAGAATTATCTCAAGGATCAATTTTGATTGGACAATTAACTTGTGAAGCTTGGATCCATTATCTGAGGCTTGGTCTAAATTTCAAAAGCTTAGGTAACTGTAGAAATTCTGTCACAGCAAAAGGAAGCTCGGTCCACTTGAAACAATCTCAATTGCAGAGGACCAGAATATTAGTTTCTCCTACCTGTTATAGCAAATATACCTTGAAACTCAACCTCTCACCTGTGAAGAGGACAAAGTGTCTTATTTTTCTGTGTTTCGGTCAAGGGTTAAAAAAGGGCTACTTGTGACTCTAGTTTTTGAGGCAGACCTATTATCATTTGAAGCCGTCTTAGACATTATTGAAGTAGTCTCAGACATTATTTGAAGAAACCTTTATTGACGTAGTTTTATTGAAGGCTCAAACATATTGAAGAAATATTTATTGAAGCAGTCCTTGTTGAAGTACTTATTGAAGCAGTTTTTGGAAGCAAATTGGGGTCACTATCCAAAGCAGACTTGCATCCTGGACAATGAAGAGCATGGAGCATGGTAAATAGAAGAGTCTAAAGTTATAGACAGAGAAGAACACTTTCACTTGGACCCTGGACAATGGAGGTATTGAAGCAGTCCTATGGAGTAGATGATCATCTCTTGAAATAAGTTCATGCATACATGTTATTTGATAAATTGAAGGGTTGGAGCCTTGAGCAGTTAGCGTTGGTTCCCTTGAGATTGTAGCCTCATTAAATCCAAATATGGAGCTTGGAAATAGGTTGGATCTTGGTAAACTGAAGGGTTGGTTTCCTCATCATTATTGTACTTAGAATATGGAGGATTGGTTTCCTCGTTGTTCATAATAAAATTATTATTGATTATTTTTTATAATTGTGAAGAATCTTAATTGGTAAACATAACAATTAAAAAGAAATATTGACTCACCCTGCTCTAAGTATTTCCAACAATTGGTATAAGAGTCAGCTTCTTCATAATCAACCTAACAGTTGGAAGAAAGATTCTTAAGTCACAATGAAGAATCAAGATTCAGGAAAAGTTCCCCAATTTGATGGAACTAACTTTGGTTTTTGGAAGCATATGATGACATTCTATTTAATGCCTCTTAGACCTAAAGTATGGCAATCAGTTTTGGATGGGTATAAAACTCCACCTAATCTACCAACAAATCACGATGGTTAGAAAATTTATATAGCAAATGCCAAAGCACTAAATTCCATAACAATTGGAATTTCTGATTCAGAATTTATAAAAGTTATGAGCCATGATTCTGCCAAGGAAATGTGGGACAAGGTTACTGTTATCTATGATGGAGACTCCAAATTAGAAATGGATCAAGTTAAAAAGAGTTGGAAAAGCTCTAGAACTCTTGATAAGAGCCTTAATACTTAAAGATCTCAACATGACAAGTCTGGAAAAGAAGAATGGAAATGAAAAAATCCAAAGAGATTATGCTCACATCCTTTGCAATGTTCGAAAAGAGGAGAAGTTGTCCCACCAAGAGCAACGGTCCACCAATAACAACCCAAGGAATGAAGGAAATTTATCTCCAAGAAAGAATGCGACATCAAATCAAGGCTATCCTAACATGTATCAAACTATATTTCTTGGTTGTTGTTTCCGTTGTAAAAACTTTGGTCATCAAGCTAAGCATTGAAAAGCTCATAAGGATTACACCTCAAGATATAAGATCAATTATCAAAACAATCCACGTAGGTTAAAGTAACAAGGAAAAATTAAGACTTTAAATTCATTTGATCCTTTTGCTAAGCATGATCTAGCTTTCTCAAAATGCAATGATTTTGGCCATGATGCACAAAATTGTCCATTTATATCAGAACAGAAGAATTGAAGAAGGAGGAGCCCGCTACAGATAAATGTGGCCTAGATTTATGTGCACATAGTGATTAAAATCAATGGTTTGTGGATAGTGGATGTTCAAGACACATGGCAGGTGACCAAAACAAGTTTATCTCAATAAATAAAAAGGATGGAAATGTATCCTTCGGAAGTGAGTCTGATAAAATTGCTGGGAAGGGAATGGCTTCTCTTATTAATCTAAAGGGAAAAGCACAAAATGAATTGTTGGTGGAACAGCTCAAACACCATCTTTTAAGTGTTGACCAAATTTGTGACCAAGGACATAATGTTATCTTCAGTACTAAAGACTGTGAGACAAGAAAATCCTCTTCAGGAGAACTTGTGGGAAAAGGAGTAAGAACTCCTGATAATGTATACATTTTGAGTAAAATTAAAGAAGAAAAATGGTATATGAGTTGAGCAGCTGAAAGTTGGTTATGGAACAAACAATTGGGACATATAAATTTTGATAACTTGTTAACATCAGCAAAACAAATGTAGTAAGGGAAATTGTAAAAATTGTAAAGCCAGATCAAGTTGTGCGTGGCCCATGTCAACATGGAAAGAAAACTAGAACTTGCTTAAAGAATAAGGAGTTCTCAACATCAAAACCTTTGGAGATCATACATGTAGATTTTTGTGGACCAACCAGAACACCATCTCTACAAGGAGAAAGGTACTTTTCTCTATTTGTGGATGACTATACTATAATGATGTTAGTATTCTTTATAAAATTCAAATCTGAAGCATTTGAATGTTTTAATAATTTCAAATCCCTTGTAGAAAATGAAAAAGAATAAAGGAATTTAATGTCTTAAAATAAATAGAGGAGGATAATTCACTTCAAAGGAATTCGATGATTTCTGCGAAGTGCATGGAATCAAGAGAGATCTTTTTTGCTAGAAATCCTAAACAAAATAGATTTGTAGAAAGAAGAGAATTGTACAATAAATGGCAAGAACAATGTTATTAGTAGTTGATTTGCGTGATAAATTTTGGAGAGAAGGAGTCGAGACAACAGTATATACCCTGAATAGAGCTCAACTAAGACAAAATAATGACAAAAATCTGTATGAATTATGGAAAGGATGACTTGATTTAGTGAAACACTTTAGAATACTTCAAAGCAAATGATTTATGAAGATCAATGATCACACACGAGGCAAGTTTGATTCTTGTGTTGACTAAGGAATTTTTCTTGGATATTCTAAAAGAAGAAAAACTTACAAATGAAACAATAATTGATTGTAAAATTTAGTAGAAAGAATTGATCTCAAGATTGACCAAGCACTTTGAGGAAAAGAAATTGAATTCCATGAAGAATATTCTATTTTTGATCCAAATCAAAAGGAACTATTCCAAACTCCATTAAAGGTAAAATTCCTCCGAAAACACCACTCGAAAGAAAAAATTATTGGCAATGTAGAAGATTGAATACAACCCGAAGAAGGATGACAAGTACACCAAGAAAATATGATGTTGCCTTACTACCCATGGCAGAACCAAAGAACTTTTCTCAAGCTAGTAAGGACCCTCATTGGGTGGAAGCTATGGAGGAAGAAATGTTTCAAATCGAAAAGAATGAAATATGGGAACTTCTACCTCGTCCAAAAGATAAAAATATAATTGGAACCAAGTGTGTGTTCAACAACAAAATGAATGAAGATGGAAAAATCATCAGAA
This sequence comes from Pinus taeda, assembly GCA_000404065.3. Lineage (NCBI taxonomy): Eukaryota > Viridiplantae > Streptophyta > Pinopsida > Pinales > Pinaceae > Pinus > Pinus taeda. The sequence goes on from APFE030709850.1 coordinate 6,532, forward strand.
ATAAGGCAAGGCTTGTTTGTAAAGGTTATTCACAAATTGAAGGAATCGACTTTGAAGAAATGTTTTCACCGGTAGCTTATATGGAGTCTACAAGGATATTTTGGTATTTTCTTGTTCAAAAGGATTCAAAGAGTATCAAATGGATGTGAAATCAACATTTTCTAAATGGTGATCTAAAGGAAGAAGTTTACATGGAGCAACTACAAGGGTTTGATCTGGCAGAAGGAAAAGTATTTCTATGTAAGCTGAAAAAGACATTATATGGATTGAAACAAGCTCCTAGAGATTGGTATGCTAGTTTTGATTATTATCTAAAACAACAAGGCTTCAAAAAGGGGTTGGTAGGAAGAAATCTCTACATGAAGATGGATAAAGACAAATTGCTAGTCACTCTTGTATATGTTGATGATATGATTTTTGCGAGCAAGAATGATGAGAAGAGTCAAGAATTTGCTCAAAATATGTCTAAGGAGTTTGAAATGTCTATGATTGGTGAGCTATCTTACTTGATCTATAGGTAAATCAAGCCAATGCAGGTATGTTCATATCCCAAGAAATATATCTTAAATACATGCTTAGAGATATGGGATGGAAGAATGTGCTCCTATGAGAACATCGATGACTACAAATTGAAATTTAACTCTTTACAAGTAAATACTTGGAGCTCTTATGTACTTAACAACTTCAGGACCCGATATTATGCAAGCAGTAGGAATGGTTGCAAGATTTCAATCAGCTCCTAAGGAATCTCATTTCATTGTAGAACTTTTGAGGTCTAAGATAGGCCTCCTAAGAAAAATGTACAACCAAAATAAAATTTATAAGAACCAACTCGATTCAAGATGATGATGTCAACCATGGGAGATGATTCACCATTTTTGGGGTAAAAATTTAAAAATATTAAAAAATAATGAATTAATAAAACTACCTTTTCAACTTGTATTTTCAACTTATATCCCTAAGGTTTTACTCAAATTTCAAGTGGGAGTACTCGTTGGACGAAAAAGTTAATTCCTCATCCAAGAAATAGTCATGTTGCATATTTTGATGGACCCCACTACAAAAAAAATGAGGAATACATGAAAAACGTGATTTCTTAGATGAGGAATCAAATTATGCATCCAACAAGTGTTCCCACTAAAAATTTGACTAAACCCATAAGGAGATAAGCTGAAAATACAAGTTGAAAAAAAAGTTTTTTCTTTTTCCCTCTAAAATTTGATGATGTAATGTAATATTATTTTATTATTTCCACTATTAATTTATAATTTCCTTACGAGGTCCATTTTAGACCTCAAAATTCTCCTAATGGTTGGCTGTAAAATGAATTCTTAGATATTTGAAAGTTACTCCTAATTTTGGCATATGGTATCCCAAAAGTACAATTCTTATTATGAAAGCTTACACTGATGTTGATTGGGCTAGAAGCATAAACAATAAAAATGTACTACAGGAAATGCATTTTTCATGGGAGAATGTCTTGTATCTTGGCTTGGAAAAAGACAATCCTCTATATCCCTCTCCACCGTTGAAGATGAATATATAGTCGTTGCAAACTATTGTACACAGATATTGTGGATGAAGGAAGCATTGAAAGATGTCAACATAGAGACTAATCAATCAATCATTATCTATTGTGACAAGACCAATTCCATTGGTCTCTCAAAAAAAACATATTCCAATCAAATACCACTTTCTCCGCGAACATGTCGCAATACAGAATATCATATTAGAATATGTCAATACAAAGGAACAAATTGTAGATATCCTCAAAAAATGCCTACCATGAGAGGCATTTGAATATCTTTGCCAAAATATGGAGGTCATTTCTCTTACATCTCATTAAGGCAACACATCTACAAGGGTAAACACACCATGACAGGGGGTGCAACATGACAAGAAGCAACTCAATAGGGGGAGTTCTTGGGTACCGTATTTTACATTGATGTCAAAGTGGGGGACAGTTTTGAAAGGGAAATAATATTTGGATCAGTGACAAAGGGGGAGGTTGTTGGTCAATTTTGTCACGGATGTGAATGTGATGGAAAATATTATTGTGATGCATAATGTGCCCTATCCTCATCACCTAAGTCAATATGAGTTCAATTCATGAAGGCAACCCTAGGGAATTTTATAATGATGTTATTTATATTTTGTTGATTCCCTAGTCTGCTTTGGTTGATGGCCATCCTAATGGACAACTCTGTAAAGATGCCCGCCAACTCTATCCTAGATATAAAATTCTAAAGGGTGCCTAAATGAAAACTGATAATAGTGCACAAATATATTCATTTTTATAGTAAAATGATCTCATTCATGGGTGGCATTAGCATAGAGGACATTGATCTCTTTCCAATGAGCTTTCACACTCCTTATAACTACCCATAGGTTGGAAGAAAATGATTTTACAAGATGAAATAACAATGTATTTTATGCAAACCAACATAAAGCCCACACTACAAGTCAGCCTCTACTCAAGCGACATGTCCCTTCATTACACATCATGACCAGTATATATTAGAGGGTCAAACTCGTATTTCATCTATCCAACTTCGGTGAGGCAAGATACAAAACGAAGACATATATTTCACAACTCGTGAACTAGACCCTAGGAGTATCTTGGAGAAGTAAGTGGCCTAGCCTCTACAGTGAAAAGGAGAAGGATCTCATGACTTGAAGTTGTCATCCATAGTCATTAAATTGATGAAGCATAGAACTTATCCCTTTTCGTTGAATACCAAGCACTTGAAACTCGAACTTGATTGCAGAATTATCTAAGGGATCAATATTGATTGCAGAATTAACATGTGAAGCTGGGATCCATTATTTCAGGCTTGGTTTATATTGTGGAATCTTAGTTAATTGCAAAAACTTGGACATGGCAGAAGGAAGCTCGGTCCACTGGAAACAATATAAATTGCAGAGGATCAGAACATTAGTTTCTCCTACGTGCTATAGCACATATACCTTGAAACTCAATCTGTCACATGTGAAGAGGACAAATTTTGCTATTTTTCTGTGTTTCGGTCAAGGGTTAAAAAAGGTTTACTTGTGACTCTATTGTTTAAGGAAGGCCTAGCCTATTATCATTTGAAATAGTATCAGACATTATTGAAGCAGTCCCAGACATTATTTGAAGCATATTTTATTGAAGTAATGTTTATTGAATGCTTAGACATATTGAAGCAGTCTTTATTGAAGCAGTCCTTCTTGAAGTCCTTATTGAAGCAGTCTTTGGAAGAATATCGGGGTCACTATCCAAAGCAGACTTGGATCATATACCATGAAGAACTTGGAGCATAGGACATAGAAGAGTCTAAAGTTGTGGACAGACAAGAACACTTTCACTTGGACCCTAGACAGTGGACATATTTAAGCAGCATTATGGTGTAGATGATCATCTCTTGAATTAATTTCATTCATACACGTTATTTTTTAAATTGAAGGGTTGGGGCCCTAGGGTTTGAAGCCTCTAAACCAAGGTTGGAGCCTTGAGCAGACAGGATTGGTGCCCTTGAGGTTGGAGCCTCATTATAGCCCAAGTTGGCGCTTGGCAATAGGTTGGAGCCTGTAAAATAAAGGGTTGGTTTGCTCATCATTATTGTACTCAAACTATTGAGGATTGTTGTCCTCACTTGTTCATAATAAAATTCTTATCGATTATTTTTTATAATTGTGAATAATTTTAACTGGTAAACATAAAAATTGAAAAGAAATATTGATTCATCCCCCTCTAAGTATTTTTGTTATACTCTTAACCTACAAGATGATACCAGAATACCAAATATGCGAAGAAATATACCCATAACATAGAACAGTGAGAAATAAAAGCAAGTATTTTATTATTCAGAAAGCAATGTTCACTTGCCTCTTCGAGGGGGAAACCTCCAATAGATAAGAGCTCATTTACAAAAATAAGACATGATGCTCCTCGAGGGGAGTCTCTATCCTTTATATAGGATTCATACATGCAATACCATGGTTCTTATTAATACCATCTAGCTAATACCATGGCCCATTTGCAACTAACTGTGGTCCTTCATTAAATGCGGGTTAACCACTTACAATTATTAGTATGGGCTTTATTGACTCTTTACTTAACTATAACTATGACTCGATCCTATTACATAAATAAGGGGGTTAGGGTGGGACCCTAACATGCCCTACCCCATAAGAACAATGTTTTCCTCAAGGATGAAGCTGAAGAATAGTGGTTGGTTCCCAGGTTGCATCTTTCAGAGAAGTGTCTTTCCACTTAACGAGGACTTGCTTGATCATGCGGCACACAGGTGCCTCTCTCGTGTATCAAGAAACTGTTCAAGTTGGAGCCAGATTGATCCTTCTTCATCCAGTTCAGGTAGATTGTTCTGAATTCTGCAATTGTTCCCAATCACTTTCTTGAGGCATGAGACATAGAAAACTAGATGGATTTTTGCAATGGGTGGCAAAGCTAGATTGTAGGCAACTTCTCCAATGTGCTGAAGTACTTGATACAGTCCGTAGAATTTTGGAGATAGTGTCTGACAACCCTTGTCTTTGAGTGATGTTTTCTTATATGGTTGCAGCCTCAAAAATACCTGATCCCCTTCTTGAAATTGGCATTCTGAGTGATGTTGATCTACCTGTTGCTTCATGCAGTTTTGAGCTTGATGAAGATTCTCTTTAAGGTGAGCCAGCATGGTTGTGCAGTTCTGTAGGAGTTGATCCACTGCTTGTACCTTTGAGCATCCCTTGATATAAGAAGTAGGGGAAGGAGGGAGTTGACCATAAACTACTTCATATGAAGTCATTTTGGTGGTGGCATGATAGTTGGTGTTATACCACCATTCAGTTAGATGTAACCACTGTACCCAAAGATGTTGCTTTTCTGAAGTGAAACACCTAAGGTATGTTTCTAGACATCTATTGACTACTTCAGTTTGACCATCAGTTTGTGGATGATAGGAAGTACTGAGTTGCAGTTGGGTACCTTGTAGCTGGAAGAGTTCCTACCAAAATTTACTAGTGAAGACCGAGTCACGATCAAATGCAATGGAAGTGGGCATGCCATGCAATTTGAAGATCTAATCCATGAAAGATTGAGCGACCAAATTGGGTGTAAAAGGGTGGGGTAGGGCGCAAAAATTAGCACACTTAGAAATTCTGTCCACAACCACCATGATGACTAACTTGTTGCCTGACTTTGGAAGACTCGTAATGAAATCCATAGAAACCTCCGTCCAGATTGAGGTCGAGATGGGCAATGGTTGTAATGTGCCTTCGTATTTGATTGTTTCTCCTTTGTGGTGCTAGCAGACATCACATTTAGCTACAAAAGTAAGAATGTACTTTTTCATGCCTGTCCAAAAAAAATATCTTCGAGTGCAAGCATATGTCTTATGAAAACCTAAATGTCCTACAATGGGAGATGAGTGCAACTCCGCCAAAATCTGACTTTTGAGGGTGGATGTTGGTGATATTATGACTCTATCCTTGTAGCGAAGAATCTCATCCTGCCACGAGTAGCCCACTATGGAATTTGGATCCGCCTGCAATTCATTAATGAGATGGGAGAGCCATGGATGTGAAAACCATTCCTTGCGGGCCTCTTCAATCGATTCTGGAATGGGAAGGAAAATTACGAGCAGGGTACTTTCCTCCTCAAATTGGTGGGATAACGCATCTGCTACAATATTTTCGTGCCCTTTCTTGTAAATTATCTCATAATAATATCATAGCATTTTAGCAATCCATTTATTTTATTGTGGTGAGGATAGGAATTACTCCAAAAAATATTTAAGGCTTTGATGGTTGGTGCAGATTTGGAAACGTCGCCCCAATAAGTATGGTCGCCAGGTATATACTGCATGTAAGATGGCCATCATCTCCTTCTCATAGGTAGATTGTCCCAGATTCTTCCCACTTAATTGTTGGCTCGTGAAGGCCAAGGGTCAACCTTCCTACATTAAGACTGCCCCAATACCTGTACCTGAAGCATCACATTCAATCACAAAAGATTTGGTGAAGTCAGGTAGTGCTAAGACTGGAGTGGAACACATGGCATGTTTGAGAGCTGTAAAGGCCTGTTGTGCTCCATCATTCCAGAGGAATGAATTTTTCTTGAGGAGTTGAGTAAAGCACCTAGCAATGTGACCATAATTGTGGAAAAATTTGCGATAGTAGCCTGTGAGACCCAAAAATCCTCTAAAGCTCTTCAATGTCTTAGGTTGAGGCCAATCCTGAATGGCCTAGATCTTTTTGGGGTCCACCTTGACACCTTCACGCCCCACAATGTAGCCCAAATACTCAACTTCTTCCATGCCAAAAGATCACTTGGACATCTTGACAAATAATTTATGCTTGCGGAGCAGTTGCAAGAGCAGATCGATATGCTGAAGATGTGCGGCCCAGGTGCGACTATAGATGAGGATGTCATCAAAGAAAACAAGGACAAATTTTCTAAGATATGGTTTGAACAGGGGGTTCATAAGGCTCTGAAAAGTGGATGAGGCATTACAAAGACTGAATGGCATGACCAGGAACTCATAATGGCCTTCATGAGTTCGGAAAGCAGTCTTTGGGATGTCTACTTCTTTCATGCAGATTTGGTGGTAGCCGGAGGGAAGGTCAAGCTTAGTAAATAATTGAGCCCCATTTAGTTCATCCAAAAAATCATCGACAATGAGAATGGGAAATTTATCTTTGACTGTCAACTTATTAAGGACCCTGAAATTTGGACACATATGTCATTCCCCATCTTTCTTGAGCACCATGACCACCGACGATGAATATGGACTAATGCTCGGATGAATGACGTCTGCTTCCAAGAGTTCCTTGATTATTTTTTCTATTCATTCTTTTGGGCAAACGGGTATCTATATGGGCACACATTTGGTGGTTGGGCCCCTGGGACCAAAGTAATGCTATGATCATGTTCCCCTCTCAAGGGTGGAAGCTCATGAGGCTTGTCAAAGACTGGCAGATGGTTGTTTAAGATCTGTTGTATCTCTGGATGAATATGAACAGGTTTGGGTTCGTAGGCTTGGATGGCATTAAATTGAGCTATGACTCCACGGTGGCCCTTTTTTAACAATTTTTCCATCTGATGTGAGTTGATGATAGAGGGAGCTCCCGCCTGGAGTCTGCGGAGGGTATGTGTGTGGTTGTTCTGCTTAAAGCTCATATATAACTCTTGGAAGTCCATTGTAATTGGGCCAAGTGTGCGAATCCATTCAACACTGAGGACAATGTCGCATCCTCCCATGTGTATGGAAAACATTTGGGTCTTTAATTGATAATACCCCATTTGAAGTTTGACATTTTCACAGTGGCCTTCACATTTCATTGTTCCCCCATCAACAATTTGGACCTGGAAGTTAGAAACTGCTCAGACAAAAAAATGCACTGCTTCCGCGACTCTTTGATGGATAAAATTATGTGTACTTCCACTATCAATCAAGACTACTACTAGTCGATTCTTAATAAAACCTCTGATTTTTAGAGTTTGAGGTGAAGAAATCCCTGCCAAAGCATGCAGCAAGATAACTGGTTCTTTAGGTACATTGTCCTACTGGTTGTCCTCTTCTTACTCCTCTGGTTGCTCAAGTGGTGGGGCTTCCTCCAATGCACTGTGATTAGTAGCATGAATTTGAAAAAAATTGGGCTCCTTGGATTTATGCCCGGTGGAGTATTTCTCATCACAATAGTAACATAATCCTAACTTTCTTGTTTCCGCCATTTTTTCTAGTGACACCTTTTGAACCTTGAGTGTCTTGGTAGTGCTTTGAGCCTATGGGGGGCAACCCTTGGCGATGAAATTTGGGTGATTGGACTGGGTCGCCAATGCATGTTCGACTTCACGAGCTATCTTGCAAGCCTGTAGCCATGAGCTAGGGTGGTGCAGTCGGACATGAGCTTGTATGGCTCCTTTGAGACCAATGACAAAACATTCCATGTAGAACTCATCTTGTAGACCTCTAGTATGGAAAGCTAAGGCTTCAGAGGCTGCGATATATTCATTCACTATTCCTGTCTGTCTAAGCTTAGTGAGACGACCCAAAACGTTAGAGTCATGATCAAAGCGATCCATAAGAGACTTTTTGAATGTATCCCACGTCAAGGGCCTTCCATATCAACGTTGGTGCCATTGCCACCATTGCCATCTTTCATTGTCCAAGTACATGATACCCACACTAAGCTGAGTTGCATTATCCAAGATGTAATTGAGCATGAAATATTCCTCCATTTGTGCTATCCATGTGGCCAGGTTAGAGCCATCAAATTTATACATGTCTAACTTGGGAGTTCGTGGATGGGATGGTTGGGGCTGCCAAAGAGGTGAAGAGACTGGCTAGACTCACCCTCACTGTTTTCATTGCCAATATATGCCTCCTCGCGTGCCTCCACCTTGCCCTTAGAGAGTGTTGTAGTTATTTCCTTCAGCTGCGCTTGGATTTATTTCAAGGACGATCCAAGGCTATCCATCCTCTCATTCGCCATAGCTTGAGCTCTAGTTTGTACCATGCATCGAGCCGATCTACTTGAAATTTGGGACCACCCAAATTTTTTGGCACTAACAATTGAATGGTACCACCTTGCTCAGCTCGACGTCCTGATTCTTATGGGCTAAGTCACAAATTTTTTATTTTTGTTTTCAAACTCCTAACAGAGTTTTACTCCTTGCTTAGGAATACTGCAATAGCCGAATCCCAAAAATGTCAATGCTGCCAAAATTCCTGCGAAAATTGCACCCAGGTATAGGAACCCACCCAACTACTCAGATCTGGATGGCGGATCTGATGGATCTGAGAGATCTGAATCGCTGATCTGATAGATTTGAACGACAAAATTGATTGCTGCTACGGATCTAATGGATCTAATAGATCTAAATGGCTGTTCCGATAAATCTAAACAGTGGAACTGATTACTGTTGTTGTTGCAAAACCCCACTTGCAAGATCTGATCTAACAAAGATTATGCATGATCCCGAGATAGAGAAGGGAATTGTGGTCTCCAAGAGTATCAGGTGCTACAGATCGCAATATACATAAGGGTCTGACAGTAGTACTTGACCCAATCTTTCAGGGCATTAACCAAGGAGGATCAACCATACCCTTAGCCATACAACTCGACTACCCTATTGTATGGGCGAGTAATCTCTCTGAGTGTTTTTCTCGGTGTACTATAGTAGCAAGATGGCCGATGGTTTATCTATGGCAAGGTTTCAAGGGAGCTAGGTGGCTTTTTATATACCCAGAGGGTACTTGGAAGATAGTCTGTGTGTGGTTTTGTCTAATGCGCTACTACTCGAAGGGGTACCCGCAGGGGTTACAAGGGAGTCCAACAAGTGTGACCACCTCATTTACTTCCTATGTGCATGCCTCCCCAAATCCACAAGTTTATGTGCTCAATAATAGATCCCGTGGTTTAAAGATGCCGGAACACGTCTCCAGCCAAAAAAAAAAAGTTCCGAAAAAATGGAGATCCCACCAGTCCTGGAAAGTGTTGTGATACCACTTGTTATGCTCTTAACCTGCAAGACAATACCAAATACCAGATATGCGAAGAAATATACCCAGAACATAGAACAGTGAGAAATAATAGCAAGTATTTTATTATTCAGAAAGCAATGTTCACTTGCCTCTTCGAGGGGGTAACCTCCAATAGAGTAGAACTCGATTACAAAAATAAGACACAATGCTCCTCAAGGGGAGTCTCTATTCTTTATATAGGATTCATACATGCAATACCATGGGGCAATACCATGGTTCTTATTAATACCATCTATCTAATACCATGGCCCATTTGCAACTAATTGTGGTCCCTTCATTAAATGAGGGTTAACCACTTACAATTATTAATATGGGTTGTATTGACTCTTTATTTAATTATAACTATGACTCAATCCTATTACATAAATAAGGGGGTTGCGGTGGGACCCTAACAATTTCCAACACAAACCCCAACATTGTAGGTTCCTCCATGTCATCACACGATCATGTGAAGCCAACCAGCTAAAGCACTTAAGATTATACGGTAATTCCTAGTTCCAAGTGTCTTGAAACCATCTACATTGGTCGCTTTCCTTTTCATCTTTTAGAATTATTTGGTATATTTCGTTTACCACCAGCTACCCTTTTTTTAAGAGAATGTCCCATAGCATGTGATCTTCTTTGGTAGTGATTGTAATTCCAACATATCGGAATAGTTGAAGGTATGATTCCCACTCTATAGCAAACGCTCCTTGTAACCCCAATTCCTCTGTTGATTTCCAAACTTGCAAATTAGTGTTATAATTGTGGACATAATAGATCTAATGGAGGAAGTAAATACCTTTGTCATGGATAAAATAGCGAAATTACGATGATAAGGAATGGTTCCCTATCATAACCTTCATTGCATTTATACCAACCTCAATCTTAGAACCGTAATCAACTTCCCAATGGGTGAAAGCCATTAGCCAATGAAGATTATTCAACATGCTACACCAAATAGCGGACACACTGTATTTCCTTCCTGCCCCATTCTCGATCCATGTGAAGAAAAATTGTCCATACATGTATTTGTCTCTAACAATGATGAACCAGAGGTCGGAACCAGTGATTGCACTCAACATATTTTCTATAATCAAAGTCTTGTTAAAATTGTCAAGATCTATGATCCCCCATCCTCCCTCTTTTACAACCCAAATACCATAAACCCAGAGATGAAAATCCCTTGATGGGAAAATTGGTGTTACTATTGAGTAATGAGATTTTGAAGAAGGTTGAATGTGTTAGGTCTTGCACTATAACATGTTTATTATGATAGATCCAAACCCTAAAAATTTGACTTCTTCAACATGCGAGCTTAGCATAAGCTTTGAATTCACCCTAATTGTGCTTACTAACCTCGATACCTGACCCACAACATCTGATCAAACATCAATTTCATTGTTTCATTACAAAAGTTATGTGTGTGTTTCTACACATACATAGAGATTATATACACCAAGGACTCGACAACTCACATTTTAATTCTTAATTGAAGGGAAGATGATAAAAACTACAATTTCGTTCACACTTTCTCTTGGAATGTCTAGCTCGTACTTACATCCAACCTTCTTGACTTGTTAAGTCAACAAAAATATGGTGACCTAGGAGTTTTTATCTCCCATTCTTTTTTATCGTAGAAATACAATGTTAAAGAGGCTCAACTGATTTCTTATTTTATTAAGGTTTGAAATACTATATTGGTCTTAGTGAACGTGAATGATCATGATTATCAATTTATTCATCCCAATTGCATAAAAGAAATCTTTCTCTAGAGTTTTATACAAACCAAATCTATTTCCTATATTATCTCACAAAACCCTAACCTAGCCAACTATGTTCTTGACATATCTTTATAATCACACTCATCCTAACTTCTTTAGAACTCAAATTCCTTCTATATTATAGCTCCAAAAATACTACAATCAACAGTGAAGTTTAAGGACCCAACTTCCTTTAATAAATAGAATTTTGACATAAAGAAGTTAATGATCAATTATCATTGGTAAATGCTCTTATAGCAATGACATTGACTTTGGTGCAAGTGAGGTTGCTATCATTTTTCAAAAGAATGAAGAGAAATGCAGAAAAAACATGATTGAGGATGTTTTCATTTTCAGTGATCATAAAGGTCCTAATATATTATTGATTCAGAGAAAAAAATATTGTAATTACAAAATGATAAAATCTAAAGGTGTTTGATCTTATTAAAAAAAAAAAATTACATTCAACATCTCTATTGAAAATGAGCAAGTTATACATATTTTAATGGAATGCTTGCAAACCCATCAACAAAAGATAATGTTTATGCTCATAGTATCGACTTTCTCATTTTTAGTAAGTAAAGTGATGTTATAAGTATACATGCATTTGTTTCATCAAAATTATTTGTATATAACTAGTTCATGATTAGGGGGAAATCATTTTGCAAAAGGTAAAAGAGTATTGGTAAGAGTTCACAATAGTCCTCTGTTTGATAGAGTAAAGGATGGTGTATATGCTAATTCAACAAAAAAATATGATTAGGGGAAATCATTTTGCAAAAGATAAAAGAGTATTGGTAAGAGTTCATAATAATCCTCTTTTTATAGAGTAAAGGATGGTGTTTATGTTAATTCAACGAAAAAAATATGGTAAATTATCGTCGTTATGGAAATATAATCCAAATAGTTAATATAAGATTTCCATAAAATTCACTTGAAGAGTTATAAGATTTATAATAATATTTACGTTAAATTAAACATTAATGAAAATTTAAAAAAATAATGAACTTTTTTAGAGTTATAAGATTTATAATAATATGTACGTTAAATTAAACATTAATGAAAATTAAAAAAAAATAATGAATTTTTTTTGAATGATGCTAATACAAAAATAAACAGCCATTAATTAAAAAAAAAAATGAAAAAATAAATTAAAATTAAATATGAGAAATGTTGAAAATATAATTGAAAAAGATCACTCTTATTAATTTTTAATTTTATTTATATTTATAATTAAATAAATATTAAATACTAACTTTACTATATAGGAAAGTATGAATGTTAGTCTAATGTTATGTTAACATCTAGCTCCATTTGGTTATATCAAAAACTTTTCATAAATTGTTAAATTGAAATTTGTCTCTGTCATGTTTTTTAAGGCTTCACATATGTTTTAATCAAAATATTTTACTCATGACACTTCGAATTTCACTTTACATCATGTTTACAAAATGATACATTTTCCACAAATACCCATGTGGGACAAAATTGGCTTGAGTCAACGAGACAAGACAACACTAAGACTCAGATGACTATCAAAAGACCAACTAGTGAACCTTCTCTTTGTGATCCTTGGTGACGAACGTATACCATTCCTGGTAGTGTGAAATGGTGTTCATGTACTATTTGATGAAGTCCTTCTCGAAACAAACTCTTGCCTCCATTTCTTCCGGGTATACTGATTTGGAACCTCGGTCCAAATCATCATGTAACATTTATAGCTTGGTCTCGAGCATGGCCAAACTGGTGATGTGAATATGCATGTTATCTACGTTGACTTGAAAATCTGTGTTGGTGGCCATGAGCATGAACTAATTGAAGTACACATCAAGCTCCAATCTGACTTGGGTCTTCTGTTTGGCCTCGGTGAGCGTATTGATCTACAGGGTGCCATACTTCCTCACCATGACATCCAAACTCCTATACAACTATGCATATGAAACTTAGATTCTAGTGACGACGGACGAGAGTTTGTTATAGCACCATTTACCACTCTTGGTAGTTGTGATGTTTTTTTATGGCCTAGGGAAACCCCTCCTTCCAAGCTATAAAAAAAGTCTTTTATCCCCTGTATGCTACTTTTCCCTAAGCTAAAAGTGTGTACACGTGGTTTAGTCAATATCCAACCTGCATAAAATTAAATTTCCTTAATTATGGGCGGATTTCATGGGTTTTACCTATTAATTTCCTCCTATTTCCTATGGCCCTGATCCTGGTGGATGTTGGTGGCCACCCACCTATCCCATTTGGACCCCCACAATTGTCTCTTTAAGCTTTTTCATTTTCCTAAATTGTAGCACAATTTACTATTTTTAGCAGTTTTCAAGTCCTGAACTTCCAGAGCCATTTTTAGGCCCTAAACAACGTTGTTTGGGAAATCGGAGGGCAACATGGGTCCATAGATGGATGTTTCCCTTCCCAAAGTGGTAGTTCTTAGATAGATCTTTCTAACGAGCTATTATATGTGTCAAACGGAGATCATATGCCAAAGTTACGACCTCGGGAAATTGATGTACCAATTTACCCAAACAGGGCCCACAATTTGGTGTTTCATCTTCTAGGGTTAGGTTTTGGGATGTAATGGGTTTTCCATTGTTTCTTAACAATAAATGGACCTTCAAGCCTCATTGTAACACAGTTCAGAGGCATGTAGCGGCCACATCTCTTCTCAAAGATAAGCTACCATTGCCCTAGCTGGTTTATTTCCGTTTCTAGTTGTAAGCATATTTCATTATTTTCCATTAATGAAATGCAGTAATATTTCTGCTACATCTTTGTGTTTATGGTTATCTCTGTAATTTTTTTCGTTCCTATTTAAATCTAGATCAGTGGTATCAGAGCGGTCTGCTTTTTTCTCTGTTTTTCTTTCCATGTCCCCAATGAGGTCGGGATATAAGGAGTTAGGGCTTGAACTGGTTGAATGTTTGCAAGACCAGAGTCGCAAATCCCGACGGCCTCCCATGGTGAATGAGAAGAAAGACGAGGGGGCATGAGATCCTATCAAAATCTTGCTCAAAGAAGCCCTTGAGCGACAAAGGAACGTGATGATGGATAGCTTTGCGCAAATCCTTCAATGCCTACCCAGAAGTGACGCATCGACTTCCAACAGCTACTCTGGAAATGCCACACCATTTAAGGTTCAAGTCAATTTTGAAATCCCCATATTCAAGGGTTAGATAGACACAAATGCCATAGATAAATGGTTAAATTTGCTAGAGGGTTATTTTTCTGTTCATGAATTTTCGAGTCAGGAAAAGATTGTTTTTGCTCTTCTCAAAGTAGCCCCCCACGTCAAGGAATGGTGGGAAATCTACTGTGAACAAAAGAATGAAAGTACGGGCTCACTATTTTCAGCCGCACCCACTTGGGATTCATTCTGAGAAGCCATCAAGGAGCAGTACTACCCTGTCAGAAGCTATGAGGACAAATACATAAAATGGACCATGCTACGGCAGGGACGAGACCAAGATGTGCCTGAGTTCACAAACATTTTTCACACCCTTTGCACATAGTTGGATATCAAAGATTTTGATCTACATCTGGTACTCAAAGACCATGGTTGCCTACACAGATACATCCAGGAAGAGATGGAGTTCTTGAACATCTCCTCGCTCGGAATGGCGTACCGATACGCTGTCAAAATCGAGAAAAAGTTCAAATAGAAGAAGCAAGACTTTGGATCTGCAAATCCAAAGACCAAAGGACAAAGCCAAGGTGGGGTGACCCAAGGCAACCTGTCGAAGTCACAAGAAGAGAACAACACCACGAAACCGAAGAAGGACACAGGAAAGTGGTGTGAGTTCCACAAGAGTCCCACTCATAACACAAGTGAGTGTCAAACCAAGCAGTCGTTGGTGGCTAAGTTGAAGGCTTCCAAATCAGATGCATGTTCTGACCCTGAGCCAAAAACTGACAAGCGGAATGGCAAAGGGAAGCAGATCATTGATGCAGATCCCAGTGCCATTGTTGCCACCACCAAGATCAAGAAAAATGAGCCCGAAAAGCCAGAGGAGGGGGAACGTATTTTCCACTCACAGATGTGGGTGAAGGGTTTGCCACTACAATTCATTGTCAATAGTGGCAGAGAAAAGAACCTCATTTTAGTAGAGGTCGTGAAGCGGTTGGGCCTACCGACTACACCACACCTGTAACCGTACAGTATCGGGCAGATTCGTGAAGGATGAGATCTCAAAGTTCGGCAGCAGTGCCACCTTCCCTACAGCATCAAGCCCTTCACAGATGAGGTATTGTATGATGTTACACCTCTGGACGTTTATGATGTGCTATTAGGCCAGCCATACTTGTCGAGGCGACTTGCTGTGTATGAGTCAAGGCCTCATTCTGTCATTATTTCTTTGAATAATTCATTATACAAGATACCGGAGGTATACCCACCTACTTCCACCTCTTTGATCACTTCTAAGAAAGGCAGCAAGCTCATCTCCCAGACTAGGAAATTCATTTTCTGTCTGATGCACTCTCAAAGTAAGGGGAAGAGCGTTGCTACATCCGTGACTGCTACGAAGGGTTCCTCCACACAACAGCAGCAGCAAAGGGATATGGTCATGACAGAACACAGGAACAACTTCTCGTCACCCACAGGGGTACCGCACAAGTTTTAGGTGGGTGACAAAATTTGGTTACATCTACACAGAGAACACCTTACCAGAACCCATTAGAAACTCAGACCACTCTGACATGGTCCTTACACTAGTACCAAGGCTACGAGCAATAATGCTTTAAAGCACAACATTCCTCCATTCCTCTGTTTGCACCGAGTGTTCAATGTGGACAATCATCAACCATTCTACCCAACATTTCTGGACACATCAAAGATTACAAAACAACTCACTAGAGACCCAGCTCAGCAGAAGCTTCCTCATCTCAGGGAGGAACTCAATGCAATGGGGACCATTTCTTCCTAAGGGGGGAGGAATGATCCAGGTGGATGTTGGTGGCCACTCACCTATCCCATTTGGACCCCCACAATTGTCTCTTTCAGTTTTTTCAATTTCCTAAATTGTAGCACAATTTACTATTTTTAGCAGTTTTTCAGGTTCTGAACTTCCAGAGCCGTTTTAAGGCCCTAAATGACGTTTTTTGGGAAATCTGGGGGCAACATGGGTCCGTGGACCAATTATTCTCTTCCCAAAGTGTTAGTGCTCAGATAGATCTCTCTAACAAGCTATTGTATGCGTCAAACGGAGATCGTATGACAAAGTTACGACCTCGAGAAATTGATGTACCAATTTACTCAAACGGGGCCCACAATTTAGTGTTTCAGCTTCTAGGGTTAGGTTTTGGGATGTGAAGGGTTTTCCATTGTTTCTCAACAATAAATAGGCCTTCGAGCCTCATTGTAACACAGTTCAGAGGTAGGAAGCCGCCACATCTCTTCTCAGAGATAAGCTACCATCGCCCTAGTTGGTTTATTTCCATTTTTGATTGTAAGCATATTTCAGTATTTTCCATTAGTGAAATGAATTATTTTTCCATTGCATCTTTGTGTTTATGGCTATCTCTATAATTTATTGCATTCTTTTTTAAATCTGGATCAGGCCCAACTGTTTCCCAGCTAAAAAACTAATTGGGAGAGATATAAATAGACCTCTATGGGAAGGCCTTAAGGAGGAGAAGAGATAGAGTTATTATACTAAGATTATCCCTGACTGAGTCTGATGAATCCCTATGCCTCATGCACTTCCCCAAGCTTCGGGAAACCCTTGTTTCCTTGATTATAGATATTCTCCCTTTTGCTTGAGATATCATGGTGTTGGAGATGGAAGATTGTTGAAGTCTAGGATAGGACAAATCCAGAGGACAGTTCTGCTTGGAGCCAGAAGAAGAAGACTTACGTGAATTCTCTTCATGTTATTTATAGCTTACTTCAATAAAAGAAATGATGTCTTGTTTCTGAAATTAACTATGTTTATGCGTCAAATCATGTTTTAATTCATATATGAATGTCGTTTTGATGTATGTAACGATTATTTATTTATATCACATACGTTCACATTCCACGATCTGAGAATTCATATAGTAGACTCTATTGCTAATCAAGCATTAGATTGGCATATTAATCATTCATCAAATTAAATAACATCAAAAAAATAAATGAATCAATATATATATCATAAAATCGTCTGTATATAGATGGAGTGTTCAAAAATAATATACAAAATTGGGATAGGATGCCCTCAAAATTTGGGTTTAGGCCCATAATCATGTCCATTCATAAATAGATCTATCAATCAACCTGGCTCAAAATGAGCGGCTAAAAATTTAACCACAACGTTGGCTACACGTCGAAGTATCCGAACCCAGTCCTGTGGTTCCCCTACCACACGACGTTGCATCTCCAAAGGCAGATCCTCTACAGCTCTCATAGATACCTGGTGAGTTAGTCTCATCATGTTTCTCTGAACAGCATACAAAACTCTCTCTATCTTAGTTGTTGCCTCTTCGGCCCCTCTTCCGCGATGCCTGTGCCTCAGAAATCCATTAGTTCTCACTGGACCCACATCTGGAACATGGTCATTATACTTTGGCAGTATTTTGTCTCATCAAAAAATAATTTTTCTAAGTTCATTTCATATTAAAAAATTCCAAAAAATATTTAAAAAATTCACAAAAACTTAAAAATTTTACCTATGTCTCCCCATGCCGCATTTTGTGGTAACACTAAGTCTGGATCTCCTCAGAAATCCATACCGGCATATGGGCAATCATCGACGGCGATGATCTTTTGATCCCACTAAGTGAAAAACTCATCATCAAAAGTCATTCTGGACATGTCACCGCCCCCAAGGCACTTCATCAGGTCTTCCCATCTGCCCATTCGTGGATCTCTAGGGCTGCTAACGGATGATGACACTTTGGGACATAGCCCAGGTACCTTCTCGAAGAAGAATGAACACAAGATGGTTCCATATCTAAAATTCTTCATTTGAACCTTTTGTATGGAGGTCAATTGACTCTTCATGCTAGTCAGAAAAGGTGTGCACTAGTCAAATATTGTGGTAAGACATTTCACTGCCAGGCTCATAGATACTCGTGATGAATGATGTATGGAAGCTGATCCATTTACCCATGCAATGGTAAATAGTAAAATCCTCAGGGATAAACTTTCCACATGTTTGATTGGATTTTGACTTCCAATCTTCTCTGGATGTCTAGGACAATATATATGGACACACTCTTCCACCGAAAAACTACTTCTCATCCTGCCTCTAGAATGCATGACATCCCCTCTTCGGGAGAGACTGGTAATAAAATATATATCTTCGACCTTAATCCGTAGAGACATATGGTCTATCATGAAAGCGTCATCCTCTGCACTCTAGTAGTGGATCAAAAGTTCTAGCAAGCGTGTATTGGCTTTCATATTTGGTATTTTGAAGAACTTAAGTAAGGCATAGCCTCTCAGAGCATCCAATGCCTTTTTGTCATTCATTACCTTATTATCTATAGTGGTATGCTCTCTTTCCCTCCAAGTGATTGTCGTCTTGCAAAAAATAGGAGTTTCAATTGTTAATTTATATGTTAAAACATTAACTCGCATACACATGTGTTCCCTTTACACATAGTCACATGTAGGGTCGTCATATACGTAGGTTTATCACATCCAACCCACGTGTATGCAGAGTTGAATTTTTGGGCATAGTTTCCCATGTCAAAACTTTGAAAAAACTTCTAAAAACTATCATAAAACATTACAAGTAGGATTTGAGGATTACCTGGAGACTTTGTGGTGATTTGAATGGTCCAATTGTTCAGAGGAAAGCTTGTGTTGTTTTTCTCCACAACTCTTTCCTCCAAACAGAAATGAAAAATTGTAAGTCTAAAAGTCATTATATAACTTTGAAATCACAAAATATTTTTTCAAAAACTGATTTTTTTTCGCATGGATTTTTTGACCTATGGGATTGGATTGTCGAGAATGGTTTTTTTTACAGGAAATTTTGGAGACTTCTTTGAGATGTTGTTTCAATCCTATGACTGCTGACCCATCACGGCAGGTATCATTCTCTCACTAGCACTTAGGTTAGGGAAAACCATTTTCTGTTGCATCTTGCATACTAGCCTCCATTCAGTGATACATTAGCCAGAGGGTCGACCTCATCAAATCTTGGTTAGAAAACCATTTTCACTCGCTGACTTTTTAAATCATGATGCGATGGGAGATCCATACTTTACATGGGCATCTTAGTTAGAACCTCGCTGACATTGGTTGCCCATGCTGCTATACTGAGTAGGGTTGGGAGTCCTCTTTACTCCCGCCATGATTGATGCATTGAAGACACATTCTCCTTTCTTCTGCGCTAATTTCTGGCCTTATATCTTAGAGGCTCCTTTGTGTTGAGTTGTATTATTGCATTGCATTTTGACTATTTTAACCTTTTGGCCTTGAGCCGACTTCACTTGGACTCATGTTTAAGCCACTTATTTGACCATGTCTTCTGCAAAGTCAACCATTCAATCACTTAGCTTCTGTAACTTGACGAATCCTTTTACCCGTGGAGAGCATCCCTTTGATTGTCCTTAACCAGTTTCACCTGCCTACATTGAGCATAGGAATGTTCTCCTTTCAGGAACTAGATCATCTGTTTCTCTAACACTTTTTCTTTCCATTGTACTATAGCATTCTTTTATTCTTTTTCAAGCTTAAAGAAAAAGACAAAAAAAATTATATATTCCAAAAAGGGCAAGAATGGGACAACATTTCCATATTTTGTTGGCAGCTAGAGTCAGTCGTGTTTCCCTTCAACAAATCACTCAAAAGAAAGTCTCTCCTCCATTGGGGTGGGATTTAGTTTGACTTAGGAGTGCCTTAACCCTTTTATTGAGTCAGTACTCCTATGATTGGTTACCTCTTCCAATCATATGGAGATTTTGCTTGTGCCTCTTGTATGACAAACTTATACAGAGTTATCATATGCTACTATATATTCATCATTGAGTCGTGCTTTTATTTAAGTGAAGTAAACCTGATTCAACCTCTCTGCAGTGTCTCTTCACCTTTTTTTTAGTCGGCCATCCCTGGTTGTCAGTATCATATTTGTCATCACATCAATTATATTGATCCTTTGCTCATGCCGGTTTGAGAGTGTCTTCATTGACTTCTTGCTAGCGGGTCTTGTCCTTATCAACTACAAAAAAATGCTCTGAGGGAAAATTTAGAGCCGCACCATGGCCCTACTTTCATTATTGATAGGTCACCTTGTGCTCAGCATCGATCCATGTCATGGGTCTTTCACTGACTAGTTTCCCTTGTGTTTGACATCATCTTTCATTATCACACATTGGGATTCGTGAAGTGTCTTGGTTTCAATTTGAACCTATTGGTGGATTCCTCTACTCCGTGTCAGCTTTCATTATTGGTTGGTTCAGAGGGTTTCTATCATGCGTTAGCTACATATTGTGTACACCGGAAACGTGCTTCATTTGGGTTACTACATCTTTTTCATCTGATTCCTTCCACATTATTGGCCTATGGGTTACACTCGTGCTAGATTGATGAAGGATGCCTTAATGCCTTCCTTCTAGTAGATCTTTTCCTATTGACTAAAACTCATTTGCTCCGAGAAAAAGATCTAGAGTCCATTTGGCAGTACCTTGAGGTTTGCAGTCATCTGTGGTAGATTCCTTTGCTATCGACAATGGGATACCATCATTGTCTCCTGATTGATAGATTCTTTCAATTGTTTGACTTCACCTCATTCACTTGCACTTTTTAGATTGTAATGGGTACCTTGACTCTCATTATCATTATCGGTGAGTAGTGTTGTGTTCGTTAACAGTATACATCAAAGACCGGTAATCAAACAATTTCTCACGTGGTTGACTTCAGATCATTTATTCCCATTGTGTAGAAATGTACCGCAGTGGTCGGTGAAGACCTCAGGTTGTATCAGCATGTTTTGGTTCACTTGTCAGCTGCTCCAGTTGCTGCTAGTTGAAACCATCCACCTTATATGTTGCAGTTCTTCACAGTGACATCTTATATGTTAGAATCTGAGTTTCAATGTAGTATCATTTTATTCCGTCATGTTCATTTGGTGCTATTGGGATCATTTTTTGACATTAGTGATTAGCTTTGAGTTCAGCATCGTTGGTTGTCTTCTTATATGTGATATTCAGACATGTACTTTTTTTATCACAATTAGATGATCCATTATGTACATCCAGTTCCTCTATACTAGTATACATATTGGATCCACTTATACCTAATATGTGGACACACTTTACTTTCTCTAAGCATGGGTATGCCTGCCTCAGACAGCAGTTTCTTTCGGATCTCTTTGGATGGCTTGGCAGGTTGAATTCTGGTGAGGTCCTTCTCAGTCTCGGCATGATTCTTTCCATACACTTAATACATTTCGTCCATCATGTACCCATTCTGACCTCATATATTAGGGGGCATATGTTATAGCACCATTTACCACTCTTGGTATTTGTGATGCTTTGTTTATGGCCTAGGGAAACCCCTCCTTCTAGACTTGGTCCAAATATATAAAAAATAGTGTTTTATTCCTTGTACGCTACTTTTCCCTGAGCTAAAAGCGTGTACAGACAGGTTAGTCAATACCCAACCCGCGTATATGTATTTAAACACTTGAAAATTTTATTTTTCCTTAATTATGGGTGGAGTTCACGAGTTGTACCTATTGATTACCTCCTATTGCCCATGGCCCAACTCTTTCCCAACTAAAAAACTAATTGGGAGAGGTATAAATAGACCTATATGGGAAGGCCTTCAGGAGGAGAGGAGAAGAGTTATTATATTGAGATTATCCCTGACTAAGTCTGATGAAATCTTGTGCCTCATGCACTTCCCCAAGCTTTAGGAAACCCTTGTTTCCTTGATTATAGATATTCTCCCTTTTTCTTGAGATACCATGGTGTTGGAGATGGAAGAAGATTGTTGAAGGCTGGGATAGGACGCATCTGGAGGACAGTTTTTCTTGGAGCTAGAAGAAGAAGACTTAGGTTAATTCTCTCCATGTTATTTATAACTTACTGTAATAAAAGAAATGTTGTCTTGTTTCCGAAATTAACTATGTTTATGCATGAAATTATGTTTTAAATCATATATGAATGTCGTTTTGATGTATGATCAATCATTTGTTTATATGATACAAAGCCAATTTTGTGAATACCCTTTACTTCTATATTGCTATGTATGTTCGAATTGAATGATTTTCAGGTTTGAAGAACATCAGGAGTTGTAGAGGGTCTGAACCTTGTGGGACCTACTCGAACGAAGGAAATTCAGATACGGTCACTCTTACATAGTTTGATAATATAAACGTTTTTCCTTAGCTATAGAGTATTTCTTGTTGTAGTTTTCTTCTGCTCTATTAGGGTTCTGACCCAAATCCATAGGGTGCTTCCACCCAAAATAGAGTTCCTCATAGTTCTAGATCTGACTCCAAATGCGTTCTTTGTCCAACTCCACTTGTGGCTTCATCATATTGTGCAAGTGAAGTGGGGATCCCTTGTACCTCATTGTCCATGTATGTACATTATCAATTGTGGTGTGTATGTCTACAAGTGTTCGTGTTATCTTGGTGCAGTGTTGCTAATGACCATGTAGCTGCACAACAACCTTGTGCACGATGACGAACCTATCATATGGTCTCTGCATGACTGTCTCAAGAGTCGATACTTCAGTGAGTATGGCCATCTTCATCTTTGCTCTAGAAAATCTTGTTGATTGTTCCTCTCTTTACTTGGCTACTTGCAATTCCTTAGCCATGCACTCATTTTCGGCAATCAAGAACCCAACACTTGAGTTGGTGGCTTCGACATAAGTCTTTGTAGCATTGGCCAAGGCAGTTGGATGTCTTTGTATATCTGACACAATCACTCATTCTACCAAGTGCACAACTGATGCATGCTCATCCAGGGTGTGTGCTCTAAGTTCTTGTACAACTCTATGCTACGACTCATCAAAGGTTATGTTGTACATCTCTGTTATCGGATGGTCCCCAGAGAGAATGGTATCCCCTCTGTCCACTAAGGACTTGCTCTACTGTTGGAGTTGGTGAAGCCTATGGAGTGACCTCGGTTTCTTTCGGCTGCTCCACTTCCATGTCCATTTTTTGTGACTATTTGTTCACCTTGTAGAGAAAGTTCATGTTCCTATGACTGCTCACCCTGTTCCTTATCTGCTGCTGGTTCAGAGTCTTCAACTTGTATTGGTGTAGTTTGTGCTATCTGCACAGCTTGCACTTCATCATGTTCTAGTTCCTATTGTTGTTCTTGTTCATGCTCATCTTATGCTTCCTTGTTTCTTTTGGGTAGCTCTTGTTTTTCCCTGAGCTTATGCAGGACTTCCCGCAACATACTTGCAGTATCTTCGAGCCTTTGTTGTTCTCTTTTTCTTCTTTTTCTTGTGCAATCCTCTTATCACACTATTGCCTCTTCGGGTCTATCTCCAAAGCTACGTTTTCCACAATTAGGTCTTCCTTAAAATTTTAGCTTTACTCCATCTCTATGCCTTCGGCAATCTTCCTCTTAACTTTGTCTTGCACAAGTTTGTTGCTTGTTGCTTCTATTGTTGTTTCTCCCTGTGGTTCTACTAACCACTCCACTGCAATGTTAATTGATTCATTGAGCCTAGAGCAGTTGTAACAATGCCTCCATTGGTCTTCCTCTAGCAAATGACATGCCCCGTGGATCCCAGGATACTACACTCTCACATAGTGGTCCCTGATAAATCATCTGGTTCATATGGGTTGAAACTTCTAGTGCTGAACTTAAACTTCTTGAAGTCTTCCACTTCAGCATCTGCTTCTTTCAAACTCCCAACTGCATACAACCCAATTCACACGGGAAGCATAGGCCATGGTGCCTTCTTATTCCTATGCAATCTAGGTGACAACCATGTTAAGATGTGGTATGCAACCTCTTGCATGAACAACCTATCTAGAGCGAGCCTCGACAACACATACATAGTTTTCTTCGTGATATACATCTTGATGAGGGCTCCCTCGGGTGAGATGTACCTATATGCAATGTTTAGCAACGTCTCCATTGTTGTTTGGGACATGTAGGGTGGATCTTGTTTAAGATCATCGTGTACAGAGTGGCAATGAAATGGTCACATATTCTAGCCATGACTCCTCATTAGATGCAATCTGAGAGCAACTTGCAATATATGTTCACAGAACTTTTTGAAGGTGTCCATGCCCAACCCATGCCAGGAAACTATTGACAGGAACAGATTACATCAAGCAAGTATGAAGACATGAGGAGATTTTCTTATTGATCCTTGGCTAGACTCCGAGCATTGGACAAATGCACTTTCAACTAGAGAGCCATGGTGGCAAACTAGTTGAATTCTTTTCCTTCATTTGCTAGGTGATCCAACATAGATACCCAAATCTACGGGAATGTCTCTATACTCCCTTAGCCATACAAGTTTCATGCGAAGATGACCAAGAACTAATATGTCTTCCTAAGTTTCTTCGTCCTGTATATCTGGTTGGGTGCCATTTTAAACTTTGTTGTCTCCTTTACCAGACGCTTCAATATATCTCTTCTATTCATGCTATCGTTGGGAGTGTAAAACGGTGCATCCATCTTGCTCACTAGGAATGGAAAATGATATATCTCCTACTAACCCTTTGTCCTAAAGGAAGAAAGCCTTGTTCCACTAACACTTCTTACTTTAATTGTCTTGGGATTAGTGTGTGAGACAATCCAATGGATTACATCTATGCAAAGGAACACAGGAAACTAGCATGCAACCTTGTATAGTCCTAACTTCTGAATGTTCACATAGAGTTGTCTATGCTCTAGATTCTCCTCAAAGATGGTGTTGATGTCTTTCCATGTTATCTTGACATCCTTCTCGATGAACATGCGTGTTTCTGGGTACAAGGGAAATCTCATTGACCCCTGTTCAACCACGTCCCTGATACTACACTCAACTATGTATTTTGATCCTCATTTCTTGGAAGACATTTTACCTATACTACTGAGAGACCAATTATAACCTTTGATACCTAGAGATGGAGCAACACTCATGGAATGTAAATATCAATTGAAAAGAAAAACAAACTTGAGCATGGACATGAAGCACACCTGGTTGACTATTTGGGAAAATGTTGCAGTTTTTTTTGTAAGAGGTTGGGAGACTGACAACTGAAACTGCACAGAGCATAGTCTAGTCTACCAGTGAGTTGATTTTCTACTGAAACTGTGTAGAGCATAGTGCAACTTGACCTACTCAGGATTGGAACTACATAATGTGGAGTTTTAGTCAACATGACTGTTGCCCAGGAAAAATGCGTTGTGCAATCCTAGGGGCTAAATGGGGCACTGTCTGCCAAAACTGCACAGAGCATGATGGGCTTGAGATTTTTGGGGTTAAACCAAAATCCCATTCCCTTTGAAAATCGATCTTGAGGCCTGTGGGTTATGGGCCCACGAAGCCTCTCAGAAGCATTCTTTAGGCTTTAAGCCCTTAACCATGGACTTACTTTCAAATCGAAGCCTTACACTATCGGGTCTTTACACTATCGAAGGTTTACATATATGTTTAGGCCTTAAACCCCCATGGCCATACCAACATCCCAATACAACGGATTAACAGGAGAACCCCGCTCCCACATATATGTCATATTTCAAATATTATACACCCGCCTCTATAAATATTGGCGGGTCCACACTATTATCGCTCCCCTGCACTGCTAATTTGCCGATCAGCGATCTCTGACACTCTGATATGCTGATCCCTTATTAGATCTGAACCATCGATCTGGATTCACGATCCGACGGTTCACGATCCATCGCATTATCACCCATTTTGCATCATGTCCCATCGCCACCAGTCTTTGACCTCCCTGATATGCGAGTAGCGATAAGATCTCGACCATCGATCTAACGTCAGATCTGATGGCGGTCGTTGAATTGCGATATCGCAATCATTGTTTCTTGTTGCCCAGTTCCGATAACTCCAAGGGACTTTTGCCAATGCGATAAGGATTCTCCACTCCTCTGCGACTTGATCTAGGTCGTTGATCTAACAGATCTAACGATCCCTCTATATCAACTCTTCAACCTCCTCTTGGGCTTTGGTTTCGCTTGTCTTTGTTGGATTTCTACGTTAATGCAGTTCTGCCACAATTTTTGTAGCTTACACTCTGTTAACACACGCTACTCATTATTCAAGGGATTGCCATCGACCTTATCATGGTCGATGGTCGATCAATGTACATTCACAATTGGGGATTAAACTACTCATGTACACTTATATATATCCGAATAGAAAAGAGACATATACACAGACATGGAGGAAATCCATAGAACACATATCTATTCAACATAACACGGTTACAGCTAAGGCATTTCAGCCTTAGGAACAGACTCCCTCTCGACTACATCTCGTCTACTATATATTGCTCACTCTATCTCTCTCCTCTCTTTTCTCTACCTTGAACACACAGGTTCAACCTAT